>PISX010016049.1:0-47531 GCA_004024625.1 Mellivora capensis
GAGGCAGGTGCCCAGGGAGTGTCAGACTGCACACTTGTGTCTAGAGAGCTCTACGAAATTTGGTGGGCTCAGGGGCCTTGCAGGTTTCTCCTAATTGGGAGGGTTTGGGCAGTTGTGTCAGGCAGAGTTTCCTCCGGGAAGGCAGGCACAGTCCTGCGGTGTGGCTCCAGAGTCCCCATCCTTAAGGGCATGTGGGCCACGGCTTTTGGGATATGGGGCCCGCTATATGGGTGGCTTACAGGAGTTTGAGTCTCAGGCTGTGTGAGACAGAGCATTAGTGAGCAGGGCTGCCTCTGATAGTGGTGTGCCCTCGATGGCCATGCCGGTTGATCCTTTGTGGGGTTTCTGGTTGTTGCATCCATTTTCAAAGGAACAAGACTTAGACAAAGTGAAAGTTATGCAAAGCCTTATTCTATGCCAAGCATTAGAAGTCAGACTGACTGGCCAGGGCCACCTCCGAAGACAGCGACCACCCCTTGGTCTTACATGCTAGTTTTATTGCGCACATCTGCAGACATCGACATATGTGGCTTTGGCTCTTTGATGTCTCCTACCTGTGTGTTTTAATAACCGTTACCCAGAATGGATATTAGTAATTGCTGAGGTGTTTCTTAAACAACAAAATGGCCGTGTTTTAGGGATTTTTTTTAGCCACAGTTACCTGGAACTGATATCAGTAACTGCTGAGGAATTTATTAAACAACAAGATGTCTACCTAGGCAACATGGAGTCACTATGGCTAAGTAGGCCCAGGCAGGCCCTAGGGTTTAACAGGTTTTAACGTGTAATCCGACTCAACATCCGCCCCTTTTCCTTGGAAATTAGTCAATTCCTTGGCTTTTTCTGAACTGCAAGCAAACTAGGCTCCGGTGGGGGCCTTAAAGAAGTTAGTGATGACAGTTGGGACTGTTATGGTCCATTGGGCTGTTTTAGGCCAGTGAGGTGTTTTCTGGCTGCTTCTGAGTAGGAACAGGGTTAAAAGTTATGAAATCCTTTTGAGTCTTAGTTTTAGTTCACAGTTGGTGGGGTCCACCGGCAGTGGCTCCTATTTCTGGGGGGTGTTCTTGCTTTTGGCTTGTTTGGTGCGACACATGTGAATCCAGGTCCTGATGTTTTTTCCTATTACTGCCATGGGGGTGGTCAGTATGATAGTGAATGGTTCTTTTCAGCCCGGCTTCAAGTTTTTCACTCGGTAGCGGCATATCCAAACCAAGTCTCCGGGTTGGTAAGGATGTG
This sequence comes from Mellivora capensis, assembly GCA_004024625.1. Taxonomy (NCBI): domain Eukaryota; kingdom Metazoa; phylum Chordata; class Mammalia; order Carnivora; family Mustelidae; genus Mellivora; species Mellivora capensis. Next base: position 1,237 of record PISX010016049.1, read on the forward strand.
GTTCTATTTCCGTCTCTGTCTCAGTCTAGGTGGTTTGGATCCCTGCATGGTTTTTTTTTAAATACATACTGCAGTGCCTGCAGGGACTGGAGTACAGATTGATCAGTCATTTCTGCTAGGGCAACCTCTTGTATTTGTGTTCAGAGTGGAGTGGGTCTCTGGAATATTATTTTAAATGGGGTAACCTTGTTTAAGTAGGGTGTACATCATGCCTTAAGGGGGGCAAATGGAAGGAGATCCACCCATCCACTGCCAATTTCTAGAACTAACTTTGTCAAGGATTCTTTAAGAGTCCGGTTCATTTTCTCTACTTGTCCAGAACTCTGGGGCCAGTAGGCACAGTGCAGTTTCCAAGTAGTGCCTATGGCCTTGGCCAATGCCTGTGAGACTGAACCCACAAATGCAGGGCTGTTGTTTGACCCGATCACGAGAGGCAACCCAAACCTAGGAATTACTTTTTTAGTAGTTTTTTTGGCTACTATTTCTGCCGTCTCATGTTTGGCAAAAAAAAATTCTCTACCCAGCCTCAAAAGGTATCTATAAAAACTAACATATATTTGTGTCCAATGGGTTCTGTTATTATCCCTACAGAATATTAGGGAAGATCATTTAAGCGAGTTATTGTGTAACTTCTCTGAAGATTACCTCAAGTTGTCTAGTTTAGGTAAACAGATATTTAAAGACAACAAAATTTAGAACTTAATATTCACAAAGGTATGTTATTGAAACATAATTTTTCTTACTAAAATAACCCTCATTTTCAGAGATAGCCAAATCAGGACTAATTTATTTGAAAAACAAGTTCAGTTTTAACAAACATGGCCTAATTATTTACATAAGCTCAGCAAGAACAGTGAGTGATCATATAGATCTTTTAGAATCTGCTTTTCTGGAACTTTTTATAAGGAATTTCTAGGTTGAACTTGTAATAGCCTCTCCAGGCCAGAAGCCAAGCCATGTACTTGCCATCGGAGATGCCTGCAATACCAATCAAGTTGGGTGAATTTCTCCTCCTAGGTTCCCAAAGTATCACGAGGTTCCTGCCCCTGCCAGGAAGTGAAATTCTTTACTCACCTGGTGAGGCTGCTGGGAACTCTGTAAGCAAGGTATTAGGCCAACAGCTTTAAGGTGTTTTATGGCTCCAGGCTTTATAAAGTCAATCTTAGCTCCTTTAAGCTGTCTGGTCATATCTGAGTCTTTCTTAGATATGATATCCCAGTCAAAGCTTTGGTAAAATAACCAGCATTTCCAATGGTGTCCTGTTACAAGGAGAACAGATTCTTATTGAACTTATGCAAATGACTGATTGCCATAGGAGAAAGAATACTTGCTGAGAATTTTGGAGTTTTAGAGGGTTCAGATAGAGAGACAAGTTGAATGCTTTGATTTGTTTACAAATGAATATTTTTACATCTCTGTAATTTACAGATAACTTAAGAAAATGTTTCCCTAGTCTGGAAGAGCAAACATCAGTTCATCTAGTCCCTTTTACTAATTCTGGTTTAGTCTGAATGCAGTTTATACTTAATTCTGGAAATTCTTACCCATTTTAGTTCTAGGATTTTTAACATATCAAATACCTGTATTTGTCCTGAAAGTCCTTTATATGAATCTCTTTTAAGGTAAAACTTATTTTACAAGAGAATTAAAACAATTAGAAGTGACAAAAACTCAGAATAGATATGGTTAAAGAGCTGAGGAGATGAGAGTTTACAATAATATAACTGGCAAGAAAATCAGTTTACTACTGTGACATATAACATTTCAATAACTACAATATCAAGTGATGACCTTATCAAAAGGTTAAAACTTTAGGAAATGCATAGAATTTCTATAATAGTTATAGTATTTGCCCAAATGTAACCCAAGGTTTATCATTGGTTTAGCAGTACTTTCTGAGTAATTTAGCATACCAAGGAAAAGCCTTATGAGTCAAAGAGATCTCATTTACAATTTAAATTTTGTTGACAATTGCTAAAATCTAAGTTTTAACGCACATGACTAAATAGGATTACTGATGAAACAAAACATAGAAACTGGTTTCTCTGGGTGGACAAAGAGAAAACCATTTATATTCTCTTTTTAACAGCAGATCAATTAATCTAAGAAAACTTTGTCTTTTTTACAGGGAGAAAGCAGAGTTTTTTTTATACCAGTGTTTTTTAGTTTACATAATAGTCAACATTTACTTGAGTGGATCACCAATATAGATTTGTCATGACACAGGGCCTTAGTTTTCCCTTTTTTGAATACTATGCCTCCTTTGAACAGAAACATTTTATAGGAAAATATTTATTAGTCTTTTTTTCCCTTCTTGTGATTATATACATCAAAACTGATTTAATATGGTTAAATTTCCAACATATATCATTGTTCTCTTTCAAACCTATAAAGATTTTATTTATTTATTTGACAGACAGAGATCACAAGTAGGTGGAAAGGCAGGCAGAGAGAGAGAGAGGAGGAAGCAGACTCCCTGTGGAGCAGAGAGCGTGATGTGGGGCTCGATCCCAGGACCCTGGGTTCACTACCCAAGCCGAAGACAGAGGTTATTAACCACTGAGCCACCCAGGCACCCCTCTTTCAAACCTATAAACCAAGGCAAATAAAGGTCACTTTCCCCAGGCCTTGTATGACTTACTAAATACCCTCAAGTTTAGTTTTTATTATTTTCTTTTATGTTCTGGTGCAACCAAATATTTGTATTTTAAGACACAACTACATACTCCCTTAGACCCTCTTTGTGTGTGTGTGTACAGTTTTTCTAAACTTACTATCAGTTATCAGTCAACTGCCTTTCCTCTGAGTTTTTAGAAAACATTAAAACTTTTAATGAAAACCTTAACAGCCTTTTTATTTTGGTAGTTTAGAATACATGGAGCCATGTTATGTGCATTTATCATTCTGATGTGCTACATTTAAAAATTCATTTTAATCTTAGTCCGTCCTGACCATACCTAAAAATTTTTTTTGAAGATTTTCCTTCACAGATGTTTTACAACTTCTTTTTGCATCTAGGTTTTGTCCCAACTCATTTTTTTTTTTTTACAAACAATTAACTCATTTAGGACAAAATTACCTTTTATCTTTAACAAAATGTATTTCCATTCCTTATCTTTCTTATGTATCTCCTACTTTTTACATATAGGGTTGTTTTTCTCACTTCCATTAGTCTTAGTTACAGTTAGCAGAATTTTTTTTATTTTTAGAAACACTTTAGTCTCTAGTGATGGCTAAGTATTAACCAATTATGAACAGTTACAACAGAATTCTGCAGATGGCAAATTTATGAATCAGTTAAGTTCAAAACATGCTTACCTATATAGAAGTCAAAAGCACAAACCGACATCTAGTATTCAATGCTTTAGTACTTTATCCTATTTGGTTAAGACCCAGATGTCCAACAAATTTAATTCCATTTGTCATCCAAGCAAACCTTTAAAGTTTCAGGTTACCAAAAATTTGAAAGCTACTTTAATAATTACCCATTAAATCTTTGAGACAGACAATTAATCATTAGTTCAGTTATTTCTTTGCTAACAGATTTTAGCAAATAACATGACCTTATTTGACCTTCAGTAAACTTTGATTGAAGTTTCACATTTACTGCTGTAGCTTTAAAGACATGTCTACCTTAATTAAACCAAAAATCTTAATTTAGGTTAAATACTGATTTACGTTTCACCTGGACCCACTCCAATTTTAATGTTTACCTTAGACACAGGTGGGAAGATCTGGAGTGGGGGTGTTAGGTCCAGGGTGTCCTCTTCTTGTTTCTTGACATTGAAGAGAGAAGGAGCTGTGGTGTAGGAAGCACTGAGGTGGTCTAGAAGCCAGTTATGCAGACCTCACTGAAGCTGCTGCAGAAACCGAAGGGGGAGACAGAAGAACAAAGTGCTGCCAGAAGGCTCTGCCAGCAAGGGGAGGGCCAGGCAGTCCAGGTCAGGCCAGAGAAGGCAAGGAACTTCCCTGAAACAAAGGGTGTTTTTGAAGCTGCTTGGGAATATTCCTTAAAGTCTCTGTTTCGAGTTAGACTAACCACAGTTGGCTCCAGTTATAGTCATTAACACAAAAAATGAGCAAGGGAGAAGTCCCATATATATTAGGAGGAAGGTAGAGATGAAAGTCAGAGTCCCTTTACTCTCTGTTTGAAACATTTCTTCAAGCACAACAAACAGAATAACAGACAACAAAAGGACAAGACACAGACAACCATAGACCCGGCAGTCCTTACCCAGAGCCTGCCGCTGGTGGGGATTTTCTCGGTCCCCTACAAATGAGTAACACAACAGACAGGAAAGAGACAAGAAAAAGACAACCACAGACCCAGCAGCTCTTACCCAGAACTTGCCGCTGGTGGAGATTTTTTCGATCTCCTACAAACATTCACCAGTGGGGATTTTCTCAGTCCCCTAGAAACCAGCAACAGAACAGACAACAAAAAGATAAGACAAAGACAACTACAGACCCAGTGGCTGGTGGGGGTTTTCTCGGTTCCCTGACCACCTAGGAAGACTTGAAACCCTTGGCAATCTACCAGAAGATGTATGAGGTGTCCCTGTATCCACTCCAGCCCTGGAGAGCATGGCTGCATCCAACTTCTTCCTGGTGGGCCATACCCTGGAGCTCTGCATCCAGACAGATGAACCGGATCTCACAAAATATAATCTTGAGATCTTACCTCCGGAGGCTTTTCCCAGAAATTCTGATGCCGGCTCAGTTCTCGTTGTTTGATCGCGGACGAGCCCGCAAATATTCTGCCCTTTATCAAAGGAAGGAGACTGAGACAAAGTGAAAGTAATGCAAAATCTTATTATATGCCAAGCATTAGAAGTTAGACTGGCTGGCCAGGGGAACAAGAATGAGACAAGTGAAAGTTAGGTAAAGTTTTATTCTATGCCAAGTATTAGAAGTCAGACTGACTGGCCAGGGCCACCTCCAAAGACAGCGACCACCCCTTGGTCTTACAGGCTAGGCTTATAGGGCACAACTGCAGACATCTACATATGTGGCTTTGGCTGATTGGATGTCTCCTCCCTGTTTGTTTTAGTAACGGTTACCTGGAATGGATACTAGTAAATGCTGAGGCATTTCTTAAACAACAATATGGCCTTGTTTTAGGGATGTGTTTTAGAAACAGTTACCTGGAACTGATATCAGTACCTGCTTAGGCATTTATTAAACAAAAAATGTCTACCTAGGCAACATGGAGTCACTATGGTGATGTAGGGCCAGGCAGGCTCCAGGGGTTTAACAGGTTTTGACGTGGAACACGCCCCAACATTGGCAAGCCATAGTACACTTCTTCTTTGGGATGGGCAGGCAGAATGCTGCATTGTGCCTCTAGAATACCGAATCTGGAGGGCTTGCGGGCCAGAAGAGTGAGGACGTAAGTCAGAAAACACAAGATATGGTTATGTTCAGTACTGAGTGCATGGCACTTCCAAAGTGCAGCAGCTGAATCAAGATGTCCAGCACCTGAGTAAGGGCAAGTGTCAGATGTTCGCTCAAGCTAGAGTTTGCGTCCATGATGGCCGACTAATGGAGGGGTGGCCCAATGAGGCCATGGAGGTTATCCCACGCTGGGGCTTGTGAGCTGCTCCAAACAGCAAGGTTTCCTTCTGCAGGACAGGCGGAGTCCACTTTGATAGCTCCAGTGTCCCCCATATGGAATGATTGAGTAGCAGATCTCTCCACATGGATGCCTGGAAAGCCCACCTCATGTTACCATTGCAGCCGAGGAACGTGGCAGGTTTGTTCTGGTGGCTCTGGGGCAAAGTAACAAGGGGGCTGAGTTGACATGGTGTCTCATGCTGATGAGTCACAATGCTGATTTGTGTCCAGGGAGACCTTAGAATGAGGCAGTTGTTCAGGGGCCATACAGGATTTTACTATCCTGAGCGTTGGAAACAGCTCCCTAGAGCTAGGTTTCCTTCTGGGACAGGAGGAGTTCTGTTATGTGTCTCAGCGACCACGTGTCTGACCATAAGTTGGTATTGGAGAATAGGCCTCTGAGGACAGATGCCTAAAAACTTAAGCTAGGGTTCAAAGGAGGTCCAAGGGGCATGTCAGACTTAATGTTCTGAGTCAAGGCCATTGACCTGGGTGTCTGCCTGGAGGTAGGTTCCAAGGGGTGTTTCAGATCATGCATTTGGGTGTCAGAGAGTCTTCGAAATTGGGGATGGGCCCAGGGACCTTGCAGGTTTCTCCTAATCTGGACGGTTCGGGCAACTGTGATGGGCAGAGTTTGCTTCTGGAGGGCAGGCACAGTCTTGTGGTTTGGCTCTGGGGGCCCCATCACTGAAGGAATATGGGACAGTGCTTTGGGGTAGAAGTCTGCAAACAAAAACTTGAGTTAGTGTTAGGGGCGAGGTGATCGCAGGTGCGATCTGCAGACCCTGAGGGCAGCTCTTTGGGATCTGAAATTAGGATCTCTGGGAGACGGTAGCTCAGGCTTTTCTGCCTGGATTGTGTGTCCAGGATGGCCGCAGAATGCAGTGGTGGCCTCAAGGGGCCATGGGAGATTCTTCCTCTCTGGGGATTCTACCGTTTCCCAATAGATTGGTGTTTTCCAGGGGAAGGAAAGAGTGTGGTTTTCCATCTCGGGGTCCCCCCGAAGCAGGGATTCCAGGGACAGGCTCAGGGTCCAGGCACCTGGAAAACCCTACAGAGGCTTAGGATTTGGGCCTAGGGGCAGGGCAGGCCCAGTATGCAGATAACTGATCCAGCTACAGAGGGTGTTTGTTTGAAAGCGGGCTCAGGCTGAGGGTCACAATGCCTCATTTGTGCCAAGGGAGGCCTCATGACTGGGCATGGTCTCATGGGCCATGCAGCTGGCTCCCACACTGAGGGTCGGACCCCTTCCAAAAGTGAGGTTATCTGCCATGGGGAAGGAGAAGTAGTCTTTTCTGTTTCAGGTTCCCGCATAGGCAGGGATTTGAACTAATGTCTGGAGACAGATGCCTGAATACCCAGATTGGGTAGAAATGACAGCCTCGTGCCATGGCAGGTCCCACCTCCTGGATATGGGGTCCGCTCTCCGGGTGGCTGACAGGAGGTCGGGGTTCAGGCTGTGTCAGACATAGGATTAGTGCACCGGGCAGCCTCTGATATGGAGAGCCCTCAAGGGCCATGCATGTGGAGCCTCATGTGGATTTTCTGGGCAGACCCATAGTGCACCTCTTCTTTTTGTTAGGCTGGCAGAATGCTGCTTTGTGCCTCCAGATTTCCCAATCTTTAGGGCTTGCGGGCCAGGAGAGTAAGGACGGAAGTCAGAAAACACAAGCTATAGTTATGTTCAGTGCTGAGCGCATGGCTCCTCAAAAGTGCAGCGGCTGTTTCGAGATCTTTAGCACATAAGTAAGGGTGAGTGTCAGATGTTTGCTCATGCTAGAGTTTGTGTCCATGATGGCCCACTAATGGAGGGGTGGCCCCATGAGGCCATGGAGGTAATCACACGCTGGGGCTTGTGAGCTGTATCAAACAGCAAGGTTTCCTTCTGCAGGACAGGCGGAATCCTTATTGATGGCTCGTTTCCTCCATATGGAATGATTGGGTAACAGAACTCTCCACATGGATGCATGGAAAGCCCACCTCGCATGACCACTGCAGCCCAGGAACGTGGCAGCTTCAATCTGGTGGCTCAGGGGCGATGCAACAATGGGCTGAGTTGACATGGACTCTCATGCTGTGGGTCACAATGCTGGTTTGTATCCAGGGAAATCTTAGAATGTAGCGGTGGCTCGGGGGCCATGCAGGATTCTCCTACCCTGAGGTTTGGGCACAGCTCCCAAGAGCAAGTTTTCCTTCTGGGGACAGGAAGGGGTTCTGATGTGTGGCTCAGGCACCATATGTTAGACCAAAAGTTGGTATTGGAGAGTAGACTGCTGGAGTCAGATGCCTTGAAACCTAAGCTAGGGTTCTGAAGAGGTCCTAAACATCGGGTTGGGCTTAGGGGTGAGGCGATCACAGGCACGATATGCAGACTCTGAGGACAGTTCCTTGGGATCTGAAATGAGGGCCACTAGGAGATGGTAGCACAGGCTTTTCCATCTGGATTCTACCCGGTTCCCAATAGTTTGGGCGACTCGCCCTTCATCGGTTGCTGAAGATCTGGAATCATCCACTGCACATTGGAAATGCCATGCGCTTGCCACTGAGCTTCCCTGGAGCTTGTGTTTTCAGACTTCCGTCCTCACACTCCTGGCCCATCAGCCCTCCAGACCGGCAAATCTGGTGTCACAGTGCAGCATCCTGCCTGCCCAGCAGAAAGTAGAAGGGCCCTATGGGTCTGCCAAGAAACCCCACAGGAGGATCACCTGCACGGCCCTGGAGGGTACCCCAAAAACAGAGGCTGCCCTGTGCAGTAATGTTCTGTCTGACACGGCCTGAGCCCCGATCTCCTGTCAGCCACCCAGAGAGTGGCCACCATTTCCAAGAGGTGGACCTGCCAGGGCCCGATTCCATCATCTCTACCCAACCTGAGTATTCAGGCATCTGTCCCCAGACCTTAGCTCAAATCCCTGCCTATGGGGGAAGCTGAAGCACAAAAGACTACTCTTCTTTATCCATGGTAGAAAACCTTGTTGGTGGGATGGGTGTCCAACCCTCACTGTGGGAGACAACTCCATGGCCCCTAAGACCACGCCCAGTCATGAGGGCTGCCCTGTACACAATCAGTCATTGGGAACCTCTGCCTGGGCATGCTTTCAAACAAGTCCACTCAGAAGCTGGACCAAGAACACGCATACCGGGACTGCCACGCCCCAAGGCCCAAATCATACCCCCCGGTGGGGTTTTTCAGGTGCCCAGATGGAGAGCCCATCTCTGTAATCCCGGTATAGAGGGGACCTCTGAGATGGAAAACAGCACTCTTCCCTTACCCCAGAAAGTCAACAAACTATTGGGATCTGAGCAAAATCTCCAGAGAGGAGGAATCTCCCATGGCCCCATGAGGTCACCCCTGCATTCTGTGGCCATCCTGGACACACAATCCAGACAGAAAAGCTGGAGCTACCACCTCCCAGTCGCCCTCATTTCAGATCCCAAGGAACTGTCCTCAGGGTATACAGATCGTGCCAGTGATCACCTTGCCCCTAAGCCTAACCCGAGTTTGTGTTTGCAGACTTCTGTCCCCAAATCCCTGGCTCACATGCCCTCCAGGATGGGGCCTCTGGAGCCACACCGCAGGACTGTGCCTGCCCTCACAAAGGAAATGCTGCTCGTCACAGTTTTCCAAACCCTCCAGATTATTAGAACCCTGCAAGGCTGGTGATTCCACCCCAAATTCGTAGAGCTGTCTGCCCACAAGGGCACAGTCGGACACACCCTGTGCACCTGCTTTGAGGCTGACACAGCGGTCAGTGCCCTGACTCAAATGATTGAAACTAGCATGCCCCTAGAACCTTCTAGGAATCCTAGCTTAGGTTTTCAGGCATCTGTCCCCAGAGGCCTATTCTCCAATACCATCTTATGGTCTAACATGTGGCTCCTGAGCCACACAACTCAACCCTCTCCTATCCCCAGAAGTAAAACTTGCTCTTGGGAGCTGTGCCCAACTCCCAGGATAGGACAGTCCTGCATGGCCCCTGAACCATCGCCACATTCTTCGGTCACCCCTGACACAAACCAGCATTGTGACCCATCAGCATGAGAGTCCATGCCAACTCAAGTCCCGTTGTTGCTTTGCCCCAGAGCCATGAGACTGAACCTGACATGTAACTCGGCTGCAAAGGTAACTCGAGGTGGCTTTGCATGCATCCACGCAGAGTTCTGCTATGCAATCATTCCATATGGGGCCATGGGAGCCATCAAAGCAGACTCCACCTCTCCCGCAGAAGGAAACCTTGCTGTTTGGAGCAGCTCACAAGCCCAAGCATGGGATGACCTCCATGGCCTCATTGGGCTACCCCTCCATTAGTCGGCCATTATGGAGGCAAAGATCACCATGAGTGAACATCTGACACTCGTCCTTACACAGGTGCTGGAGATCTCAAATCAACTGCTGCACTTTGGAAGTGCCATGCGCTTGGCACTGAACTTAACCATAGCTTGTGTTTTCTGACTTCCGTCCTCACATTCCTGGTCCACAAGCACCCCAGATTGGGAATTCTAGAGCAACAATACAGGATTCTGCCTGCCAACCCCAAAGAAAAAGTGTGCTATGGGTCTGCCCAGAAACCCCACATGAGGATCCACCAGCACCGCACCTCAGGGCATCCCAGTATCAGAGGATGCCCTGTGCACTTATGCTCTGTCTGACACAGCTGGAGCCCCTACCTCCTGTCAGCCACCCAGATAGCGGGTGCCATATCCAGCAGGTGGGACCTACCACGGCCTGAGGCTGTCATCTCTATGCAACCTGGGTATTCAGGCATCTGTCCCCAGACCTTAGGTCAAATCCCTGCCTATGGGGGAACCTGAAGCATCAAAGACTACTCCTTCTTCTCCATGGCAGGAAACCTTGCTGTTGGGATGGGTGTCTAACCCTCCATGTGGGAGCCAGGTGCATGGTCCATGAGACCATGCCCAGTCATGAGGGCCGCCCTGGGCACAAACAGGTATTGGGAACCTCAGCCTAGGCCCGCTTTCAAACAAGCCCCCACAGTAGCTGGACCAGGAGCATGCACACCGGGCCTGCCAACACATCTAGGCCCAAATCTGAACCCTCAGTGGTGTTTTCCAGGCTCCTGGATGAAGAACCCATCTCTGGAATCCCTCATTTTGGGGGAACCCTGAGATGGAAAACAGCACTCTTCCCGTCCCCCGGGAAGACACCAAATTCTTGGGAGTCAGACAGAATCTCCAGAGAGGAAGAATCTCCCATGGCCCCATGAGGCCATCCCTGCATTCCATGGCCCTCCTGGACACACAATCCAGAAAGAAAACCCTGCACTCCCGCCTTGCAGTCGCCCTAATTTCAGATCCCGAAGAGCTGCCCTCAGGGACTGTACATCGGCCTGCCAACATCTTGCCCCTAACCCTAAGCCAAGTTTGTGTTTGCAGACTCTGTCCCCAAAGGCCTAGCCCACATGCCCTTCAGGATGGGGATTCTGGAGCCACACTGCAGGACTGTGCCCGCCCTCCTGAAGGAAACTCTGCCCGTCACAGTGGCCCAAACCCTACTGATTAGGAGAAACCTGCTAGGCCCCTGAGCTAACCCAAATTTTGTAGGCCCCTCTGTATCCAAATGCGCAGTGTGACACTTCCTGACCACCTACCTCCAGACAGACACCCAGGTCATTGGCCCTGAGTCAGAAGATTGAACCTGACATGACCCTAGGACTTCATAAGAACCCTCCCTTAAGTTTCCAGGAATCTGTCCCCAAGGGCCTGCTCAGAAATACAATCTTATGGTCCAGCATGAGGTCCCTGAGCCACAGAACAGATCACCTCCTGTCCCCAGAAGGAAAAACTGCACTTGGGGGCTGTGTCCAACCTTCAGGGTAGGAGAACCCTGCATGACCCCTGAGCCACCACCACATTCTAAGGTCTCCCTGGACACCAATCAGCATTGTGACCCATTGGCAAGAGACTCCATGTCAACTCAGCCCCCATGATACTTCGCCCAAGAGCCACCAGACGGAATTGGCCATGTTAATCGGCTGCAATGGTATCGCGAGGTGGGCTTTCCAGGCATCCATGCAGAGAGCTCTGCTACCTAATCTATCCCGATGGGGGAACGTGGAGCCATCAAACCAGACTCTCCCTGTTCCACAGAAGGAAACCTTTCAGTTTGGAGCAGCTCACAAGCCCCAGTGTAGGAAAAACTCCATGGCCTCAGGAGGGCAACTCCCGTCCCTTATTCAGCCAGCATGGACAAAAATTCCAGTGGGAGCGAACATCTGGCACTCACCCTTCTTCACGTCCGAGAGGTCTGGAATCATCCGCTGCACACTGGAACTGTCATGCGCTCAGCACTGAACTTCACTGGAGATTTTGTTTTCAGACCTCCGTACTCACACTCCTGACACGTAAGCCCTCTGGACCAGCAATTCTAGAGCCACAACACAGCATTCTGTCTGCCAAGCAGAAAGAAGGTCCCTATGGGTTTGCCAAGAAAACCCAAAGGAAGATCAACCTGCATGGCCCTGGAGGGCACCCCAAAAACAGAGGCCGCCCTGTTCAGTAATGTTCTGTCTGACATGGCTTGAGCCCTGATCTCCTATCATCCACCCAGAGAGTGGGCCCCATTTCCAAGAGGTGGGACCTGCCAGGGCCGGAGGCCATCATCTCTACCCAACCTGGGTATTCAGGCACCTGTCCCCAGACCTTAGCCCAAATCCCTGCCTATGGGGAAGCCTGAAGCACAAAAGAATACTCCTCCTTTCCATGGAAGGAAACCTTGCTTTTGGGATAGGTGTCCACCCTCAGAGTGGGAGCCAGCTGCATGGCCCATGAGACCATGCCCACTCATGAGGGCCACCCTGGTCACAACCAGACATTGTGACTCTCAGCCTGAGCCCGATTTCCAACAAAACCCTTGATAGCTGGACCAGGACCCCGCATACCGGGCCTGCCATGCATCTAGGCCAAAATCCTACCTACGTGGGTTTTTAATGGCGCCTACACCCAGAGCCCGTCTCTGGATTCACTATTAGGGGGACCCCTGAGATATAAATCAGCATTTCTCACTTCCACCAGAAAGATAACAAACACTTGGGAGCCGGGCAGAATCCCCAGAGAGGAAGAATCTCCCATGGCCCCATGAGGACAGCCCTGCATTCCACGGCCCTACTGGACACACAATCCAGACAGAAAAGCCTGTGCTCTTGCCTAGCAGTCTCCCTAATTTCAGATCCCGAGGAGCTGCCCTCAGGATCGGCACATTGGGCCTGCCATCACCTCGCCCCTAACCCTAAGCCGAGTTTGTGTTTACAGTCTCCATCCCCAAAGGCTTGGCCCACATGCACTCCAGGATGGGGCCTCTGGAGCCACACCAGGGGAGGACTGTGCATGCCCTCCTGAAGGAAACTCTGCCCATCACAGTGGCCCAAACCATCCCGATTATGAGAAATCTGCAAAGCCCCTGAGCCACCCCAATTTTGTAGGCCACTCTGGATCCAAATGCGCAGTGTGACACACCCTGAGCACCTACCTCCAAGCAGACACCCAGGTCAATGGCCCTGAGTCAGAAAACTGAACCTGACATGCCCCTAGGACCTCATCGGAATCCTCCCTTAAGTTTCCAGGCATCTGTCCCCAAGGAACTTTCTGGAATATAAACCTATGGTCCAGCATGTGGTCCCTGAGCCACAGAATGGATCAACTCCTGTCCCCAGAAGGAAAAACTGCTCTTGGGAGCTGTGTCCAACTTTCAGGGTAGGAGAACCCTGCATGGCCCATGATCCACCACCACATTTTAAAGTCTCCCTGGATACCAACCAGCATTGTGACTAATCGGCCAGAGATTCCATGTCAACTGAGCCCCCATGGTATTTCGCCCCAGAGCCACCAGATGGAACCTGCCATGTTCCTCGGCTGCAATGGTAATGCAAGGTGGGCTTTCCAGACATCCATGCGAAGAGCTCTGCTACCCAATCTTTCCCTATAGGGGAATTTGGAGCCATCAAACAAGACTCCCCCGCCCCACATAAGGAAACTTTCCTGTTTGGAGAAGCTCACAAGCCCCAGCATGGGAAAACGTCCATGGCCTCATGAGGCCCCCCCGTCCATTATTCAGCCAGCATGGACACAAAATCCAGCGGGAGCAAACATCTGACACTCGCCCTTCCTCAGGGGCTGGAGATATGGATTCATCTGCTGCTCATGGAACTGTCATGTGTTCGGCAGTGAACTTCACTGGAGCTTGTGTTTTCAGACTTCTGTCCTCAAACTCCTGGCCCGTAAGCCCTCCAGACAGGCAATTCTGGACCAACCACGCAACATCATGCCTACTCAGATAAAGAAGAAAGGCCCTATGGGCCTGCCACGAAACCCCAGAGGAGGATCAAACTGCACGGCTCTGGAGGGCACTCCAAAAACAGAGACTGCTCTGTGCACTAATGTTCTTTCTGACACGGCCTGATCCCCAATATCCTGTCAGCCACCCAGAGCGCGGGCTCCATTTCCAAGAGGAGGGAACTGCCAGGGCCCTACTACAACATCCCTACTCATCCTGGGTATTCAGGCATCTGTCCCTGGATCATAGCCCAAATCCCTGACTATGGGGGAACCAGAAGTACAAAAGACTACTCCTCCTACCCCATGGCAGGAAATCTTGCTGTTGGGATACGTATCCACCCTCAGAATGGGAGCCAGCTGCATGGCCCATGAGACCATGCCCAATCATGAGGGCCGCCCTGGGCACAACCAGATATTGTGCCCCTCAGCGTAAGCCCGATTTCAAGCAAGCCCCCTTGGTCGCAGGAACAGGAGCCCTCATAACGGGCCTGTCACGCCCCTAGGCCCAAGTCCTAAGCCTCCGTGGGGTTTTCCAGGCACCCTCACCCAGAGCCCGTCTCTGGATTTCCTGTTTTGGGGGGACCCCTGAGATGGCAAACAGCACTCTTTCCTTCACCCAGAAAGACACCAAACTCTTGGGAGCCAGGCAGAATCCCCAGAGAGGACAAATCTCCCATGGCCTGATGAGGCCAGCCCTGCATTCCATGGCCCTTCTGGACACACAGTCCAGAGAGAAAAGCCTACACTCCCGACTGGCAGTCGCACTAATTTCTGAACCCGAGGAGCTGTGCTCAGGATCTGCACATCGGGCCTGCCATCACCTCGCCTCTCAGCCTAAGCCGAGTTTGTGTTGGCAGACTCTGTCCCCAAAGGCCTGGCCCACATTCCCTCCAGGATGGGGCCTCTAGAGCCACACTGCAGGACTGTCCCCGTCCTGCTGAATAAACTCTGCCCGTCACAGTTGCCCAAACCCTCCCGATTAGGAGAAAACTGCAAGGCCCCTGAGCCCACGCCAATTTCGAAGGCCCCTCTGGACCCAAATGCGTAGTGTAACACACCCTGAGCACCTACCTTCAGGAAGACACCCAGGTCAATGGCCTTGAGTCAGAAGATTGACCTGACAAGCCCCTAGGACCACATCAGAATCCTCCCTTACGTTTTCAGGCATCTGTCCCCAAGGGCCAGTTCGGGAAACAAGCCTATGGTCCAGCATGTGGTCCCTGAGACACAGAACGGATCACTTCCTGTTCCCAGAAGGATAAACTGCCCTTGGGAGCTGTGTCCAACTTTCAGGGTAGGAGAACCCTGCATGACCCTTGAGCCACCACCACATTCTAAGGTCTCCCTGGACACCAACCAGCATTGTGACTCATCGTCCAGAGACAGCATGTCAACTCAGCCCCCATGGTACTTCGCCCCAGAGCCACCAAATGGAACCTGCCACGTTCCTCAGCTGCAATGGTAATGCGAGGTCAGCTTTCCAGGCATCCATGTGGAGAGCTCTGCTACTCAATCATTCCCTATGTGGAAACGTGGAGCCATCAAACCAGACTCCCCCTGTCCCGCAGAAGGGAACCTTCCTGTTTGGAGCAGCTCACACGCCCCAGCGTGGGAAAAACTTCATGGCCTCAAGAGGCCCCCCCGTCCATTTTTCAGCCATCATTGACACAAATTCCAGCGGGAGCGAACCTCTGACACACGCCCTTCCTCAGGTGCTGGAGATCTGGTATCATCCCGTGCACATTGGAAATGCCATGCGCTCGGCCCTGAACTTTACTGGAGCTTGCATTTGCAGTCTTCCGTCCTCACACTCCTGGTACCTAAGCATTCCAGACCATCAATTCTGGAACCCCAAGGCAGCATCCTGCTTGCACAGCAGAAGGAAGAAGAGCCCTATGGGTCTGCCAAGAAACCCCACAGGAGGATCAACATGCACGGCCCTGGAGGACACCCCAAAAACAGAGGACTCCCTGTGCAGAAATTTTCTGTCAAAACCGGCCTGAGCCCCAATCTCCTGTCAGCCACCCAGAGAGCAGGCCCCATTTCCAAGAGGTGGGAACTGCCAGGGCCTGAGGCCGTCATCTCTACCCAACCTGGGTATTCAGGCATCTTTCTTCAGACCTGACCCCAAATCCCTGCCTAAGGGGGAACCTGAAGCACAAAAGACTACTCCTCCTTCCCCATTGAAGGAAACTTTGCTGTTGGGATGGGTGTCCACCCTCAGAGTGGGAGCCAGCTTCGTGGCCCATGAGACCACGCCCACTCATGAGGGCCGCCCTGGGCACTGCCAGGCTTTGTGACCCTAAGCCTAGGCTGCTTTCAAACAAGCCCCCTCGGTAGCTGGATCAGGAGCCCGCATATCGGGCTTGCCATGCACCCAGTCCCAAATCCTAAGCCGCCCTGGGGTATTCCAGATGCCTGCACCCAGAGCCCGTATCTGGTTTTCCTGTTTTGGTGGGACCCCTGATATGGAGAACAGCATTCTTTCTTTCCTCCAGAAAGACACCAAACCCTTGGAAACAGGGCAGAATCCCCAGAGTGGACGAATCTCCCATGGCCTGATGAGGCCAGCCCTGCATTCCACGTCCCTCCTGGACACACAATCCAGAAAAATATCTGCACTCCCCCATGGCAGTCGCCCTAATTTCAGATCCGGAGGAGCTGCCTGCAGAGTCTGCACATCGGGCCTGCCATCACCTCACCCCTCAGCCTAAACCGAGTTTGTGTTGGCAGACTCTGTCACCAAAGGCCTGGCCCACATGTTCTCCATGATGGGGCCTCTGGAGCCACACCGCAGGATTGTCCCCACCCTGCAGAAGTAACCTCTGCCCGTCACAGTTGCCCAAACCCTCCCATTTAGGAGAAAACTGCAAGGCCCCTGAGCCCACCCCAATTTCGTAGGCCCCTCTGGACCCAAATGCATAGTGTGACACACCCTGAGCACCTACCTCCAGGAAGACACCCAGGTCAATGGCCTTGAGTCAGAAGATTGACCTGACATGCCCCTAGGACCTCATCGGAATCCTCCCTTATCAGGCATCTGTGCCCAAGGGCCTGTTCTGGAATACAAACCTATGGTCCAGCATGTGGTCCCTGAGCCATAGAACGGATCACTTCCTGTTCCCAGAAGGATAAGCTGCCCTTGGGAGCTGTGTCCAACCTTCAGGGTAGGAGAACCCTGCATGGCCCCTGAGCCACCACCACATTCTAAGGTCTCCCTGGACACCAACCAGCATTGTGACCCATCTGCAAGAGACAGCATGTCAACTCAGCCCCCATGGTACTTCGCCCCAGAGCCACCAGATGGAACCTGCCATGTTCCTCAGCTGCAATAGTAACGCGAGGTGGGCTTTCCAAGCATCCATGTGGAGAGCTCTGCTACCCAATCTTTTCCTATGTGGAAACGTGGAGCCATCAAAGCAGACTCCTCATGTCCCGCAGAAGGAAACCTTCCTGTTTGGAGCAGCTCACACGCCCCAGTGTGGGAAAAACTTCATGGCCTCATCACAACCCCCGTCCATTATTCTGCCATCATGGCCCCATTGGGCAACGTTATTCTTCTGGTGGGCAGGCAGAGTGCTGCAGTGTGTCTCCGAAATTCCCTATCTGGAGGGCTTGTTGGCCTGGAATATGAGGACGGAAGTTTCAAATCACAAGCTGGAGTTATGTTTTGGGTTGAGGCCACGGCAAGCCCATCATGCAGAGGCTGATTCGAGATCTGCACCTGACGTCCTATCGATATCAGACATTGGCTCAGGCTGGAGTTTGGGTCCATGACGGCCCCTTCATGAAGGGCGGTGCCTCATGAGGTCATGGAGGTTTTCCCACGCTGTGGTTTGTGAGCTGATCAAAACCACAAGGTTTCCTTCTGCAGGACAGTTGAGTCCTGTTGGATGGCTCCAGGAGGCCCCTTATGGAAAAGACTCCAGAGCAGGAATTCTAAGGATTGATTCCTTGACTAGCCACCTCGCATTCCCACTGGATCCGAGTGACAAGGCCGGTTTGATCTGCTGGCTCTGGGTGAGCTGCCCAGGGGGCTGAGTTGAAATGCACTCTCATGAGGATGGGTCATAATGTGGGTTTGTGTCCATGGAGACCTTGGAATGTGGCGGTGGCTCAGGGGCCCTTCAGGATTCTCCTACCCAGAGGATTTGACACAGCCTCGAAGAGCAAGCTTCCAATGTGGAAATTAGAGGTGTTGTGTTTGCTGCCTCAGGAAAGCCCCATATACTGTTCTTCGAAACCCGGTCCCTGAGGAGAGATGCCAGCACACCAAAGCTAACGTTCAGATTATTGCCTAGGGGCCTATCTGGTTCCATCTTCTGTCTCTGGGGACATCTGTCTCTGTGTCTGAGTGGAGGGAGTTGCTCAGCTTCTGTCAGAATGCCCCTGTTTTTACAGGGTGGCCTGCAATGTTGGGATGGCCTTGAGGGCTTTGGAGGTTCATCCTAATCTTTACAGTTGTGGCCAATGGAATGGGCACAGTTTCCATGGGGAGGGCAGGCCCTGTCCTGCCATGGGGATCCAGAGGTCCCAGCCTAGATGGTGTGTGGGCCAGGGCTTTGGGGACTGAAGTCTGAAAACGCAAACTTGCTGATGTTTGGGGCCGAGTTAATGGCAGGCCGGATCCCCAGACCGTGAGGGGAGCTCCTCAGGAGAGGAAAGAAGGGCAAGTGTGAGACTGTTGCTAGGGCTCTTGTCTCTGGATTTGGTGTCAAGGATGGCCGTGGAATGTAGGGGTGGCCTCAAGGGCCATGGGTGAGTCTCCCTCTCTGGGGATTTGTCCTGGCTCCAAGTTTATGGGGTCATTCTGTAGGAAGAGAGGGGTCCTCTTTTCTGCCTCAGGTGTCCCTCCAAAAGACGGACAACAGAGCAGAACTCTGGGTACGGGCGACAGGAAATCCGAACTCTGGTTTGGATTGGGGGCCTAGGGACATAAGCGGGCTCTTGGTGCAGCCACTGAGAGGAATTACCTGAACGCTGGGCTCACCAAGAGGGTCACAATGTGTGTTTGTGGCAAGTGGGGCCCAGAGCATGGGCGTGGCCTCATGGGCCAAGCAGGTTTCTCCTAGCCTGAAGGTTTGAGAGCAAGCCCACAGCAAGGTTTCCTGCCATGGGGAAGGAGGCTTTCTGATTTGTGCATCAGGTTCCCCCCTGTTCAGGGATTGGAGATAATGTCTAGGTTCAGATGCCTGGAAACCCAGTTTGGGAAGAGATGACGGCCTAAGACCATGGCAGATCCGAAGTGCTGGGTATGCGGCCTGCTCTCCGGGTGTCCATTGGGTGGTCTGGACTCAGGCTGTTCAGACAGAGCATTAGTGCCCAGGGCATCCTATGAAATTGGGGTGGGGTCAAGCGCCGTGCAGGTTGATCCTCGTTTGCGGTTTCTGGGCAAGCCCCATAGGGCAACGCTTTTCTTCTGGTGGGCAGGAAGAGTGCTGTGATGTGGCTCTGGAGTTCCCAATCTAGAGGGCTTGTGGGCCAAGAGCATGAGGAAGGAAGTCTGAAAACACAAGCGGGAGTTATGTTTTGGGCCGAGTCCAGGGCAGGCCCATTATTCAGAGGCTGAATCGAGATCTCCTGCACGTATAGTCTGTGTGATTATCAGATGTTGGCTCGGGCTGGAATTTGGGTCCATGACAGCCCCATGAAGAAGGGGAGTGCCTCATGAGGCCATGGAGGTTTTCCCACGCTGGGGGTTGTGAGCTGCTCCAAATCGCAAGGTTTCCTTCTGTGGGACAGTCGAGTCCTGGTGGATGGCTCCAGGATACCCCTTACTGAAAGACTCGAGAGCAAGGATTCTAAGGATAGATGCCTAGACAAGCCATTTTGCATTCTCATTGGTTCCTAGTGACAAGGCCGGTTTGATATGCTGGCTCTGGGGTGAGATGTCCAGGGGGCTGAGTTGAAATGGACTCTCCTGAGGATGGGTCATAATGTGGGTTTGTGTACATGGAGACCTTGGAATGTGGCAGTGGCTCAGGGGCCCTTCCGGATTCTCTTACCCAGAGCGTTTGGCACAGCGTCAAGGTGTGGAGATGAGAGGTGTTCTGTTTGGTGCCTCAGGAAATCCCCATATACTGGTCTTCAAAACCAGGCCACTGAGGAGAGATGCTGGCACTCCAAAGTTAAGCTTCAGATTATTGCCTAGGGGCCCCTCCGGTTCCATCTTCTGTCTCTGGGAACATCTGTCTGTGTGTCTGAGTGGAGGGAGTGGCTCACCTTCTGTCAGAATGCCCCCGTTTGTACAGGGTGGCCTGCACTGTTGAGATGGCCTTGAGGGCCTTGGAAGTTTCTCCTAATCTGTAGGGTTGTGGCCAATGGAATGGGCACAGTTTCCTTGTAGAGGGCAGGCGCCGTCCTGTCATGGTGCTCCAGAGGTCCCAGTCTGGAGGCTGTGTGGGTCAGGGCTTTGGGGACAGAAGTTTGAAAACACCAACTCGGCTGAGGTTTGGGGCCGAGTTCATGGCAGGCCTGATCTCCAGACCATGAGGGGAGCTCCTCAGGAAAAGAAAGAAGTGTGAGACGGTTTCTCGGGCTCTTGTCTCTGGATTTTGTGTCAAGAATGGCCGTGGAATGCAGGGGTGGCCTCAAGGGCCATGGATGAGTCTCCATCTCTGGGAATTTGACCCGGCTACCTAGAGTTTGGGGTCATTCTGTGGGAAGGGAGGGGTCCTGTTTTGTGCCTCAGGTGTCCCCCAAAAGACGGATTCCAGCACAGAGCCCTGGGTACAGGCGACCTGAAAACCCGGAACTCTGGTTTCATATGGGGGCCTAGGGACATGGCAAGCCCCATAGGTGGGATCACTGTGCAGCCACACACACAGGGGCCTTACCTGAACGCGGGGCTCACCAAGAGGGTCACAATGCGTGTTTGTGCCGAAGGCGGCCCTCAAGCATGGGCGTGGCCTCATGGGCCATGCAGGTTTCTTCTAGCCTGAAGGTTTGACAGCATGTCCACAACAAGGTTTCCTGCCCTGGGCCAGGAGGCGTTGTGTTTTGTGCATCAGGTTCCTGCCTGTTCAGGGATTGGAGATAAGGTCTAGGTTCAGATGCCTGAAAACCCAGGTTGGGGAGAGATGACGGCCTAAGGCCATGGCGGATCCGACGTGCTGGGTGTGCGGCCTACTCTCCGGGTGTCCCTCGGGAAGTCTGGACTCGTGCTGTTCAGACAGAGCAGCAGTGTCCAAGCATCCTATGTAATTGGGCTTCAGTCGAGGTCCATGGAGGTTGATCCTCGTTTGGGGTTTCTGGGCGAGCCCCATAAGGCAATGTTTTTCTTCTAGTTGGCAGGCAGAGTGCCGCGGTATGGCTCTGGAATTCCCAATATGGAGGGCTTGTGGGCCAGGAGCATGAAGAAAGAAGTCTGAAAACAAAAGCTGGAGGTAGGTTTTCGCCCGAGGCCATGGCAGGCCCACTATGCAGAGGCTGAATCGAGATCTCCTGCACCTGAAGTCAGGACAATTATCAGACGTTGTCTCAGGCTAGATTTTGGGTCCATGATGGCCCGTTCATGAAGGGGGCACCTTATGATACCATGGAGGTTTTCCCAAGGTGGGGGTTGTGAGCTGCTCCAAACCGCAAGGTTTCCTTCTGCGGGAGAGTCGAGTCCTGGTGGATGGCTCCAGGACACCCCTTACGGAAAGACTCGAGAGGAGTGATTCTAAGGATGGATGCCTGGACAAGCCACTTTCATTCCCATTAGCTCCTAGAGACAAGGCCGGATCGATCTGCTGGCTCTTATGTGAGCTGCCCAGGGGGCTGAGTTGAAATGGACTCTCATGAGAATGGGTCATAATGTGGGTTTGTGTCCGTGGAGAACTTGGAATGTGGTGGTGGCTCAGGGGCCCTTCAGGATTCTCCTACCCGGAGTGTTTGACACAGCTTCAAGGAGCAAGCTTCCCATGTGGAGAAGAGTGGTGTTCTGTTTGGTGCCTCAGGAAAGCCCCATATTCTGGTCTTCGCAACCAGGCCCCTGAGGAGAGACACCGGCACACCAAAGCTAAGGTTCAGATAATTGCCTAGCAGCCTGCCTGGTTCCATCTTCTGTCTCTGGGGACAATGGTCTGCAAGTCTGAGTGGAGGGAGTTGCTCAGCTTCTGTCAGAATGCCCCTGTTTACAGGGAGGCCTGCAATGTTGGGATGGCCTCGAGGGAATTTGAGGTTTCACCTAAACTGTAGGGTTGTGGCCAATGGAAAGGGCACAGTTTCCTTGGAGAGGGCAGGCACCACCCTGTCGTGGGGTTCCAGAGGTCCCAGTCTAGAGAGTGTGTGGGCCAGGGCTTTGGGGACAGAAGTCTGAAAATGCAAATTCCGCTGAGGTTTGGGGCCGAGTTCATGGCAGGCCTGATCTCTAGACCGTGAGGAGAGCTCCTCAGGACAAGAAAGAAGGGCTAGTGTGAGACGGTTGCTCAGGCTCTTGTTTCTGGATTTTGGGTCAAGGATGGCCATGGAATGCAAGGGTGGCCTCAAGGGCCATGGACGAGTCTCTCTCTGTGGGGATTTGGCCTGGCTCCCAAGAGTTTTAGGTCATTCTGTGGAAGGGAGGGGTCCTGTTTTCTGCCTCAGGTATCCCTTCAAAAGACGGATTCCAGTGTAGAGTCCTGGGTACGGGCTACCTGAAAACCCGAACTCTGGTTTGATTGTGGGCCTAGGGACATGGCAATACCCATAGGTGGGCTCTCGGTGCAGCCACTGAGATTCTTTACCTATAGACGGGGCTCACCAAGTGGGCCACAATGCATGTGTGTGTGGAAGGTGGCCCTCAAGCATGGGTGTGGCCTCATGAGCCTTGCAGGTTTCTCCTAGACAGAAGATTTGACAGCATGCCCACCGCATGGTTTCCTGCCATGGGCCAGGAGGCATTCTGATTTATGCCTCAGGTTCATCCCTGTTCAGGGATTGGAGATAAGATCTAGGTTCAGATGCCTGAAAAGCCAGGTTGGGGAGAGATGACGGCCTAAGACCATGGCGGATCCAAAGTGCTGGGTGTGCAGCCTGCTCTCCGGGTGTCCGTCGGGAGGTCTGGACTCAGGCTGTTCAGACAGAGTATTAGTGCCCAGGGCATCCTATGATATTGGGGTGCGGTCAAGGGCCGTGCAGGTTGATCCTCGTTTGGGGTTTCTGGGCTAGCCCCATAGGGCAATGCTTTTCTTCTGTTGGGCAGGCAGAGTGCTGTGGTGAGGCTCCGGAATTCCCAATCTGGAGGGTTGTGGGCCAGGAGCGTGAGGACGGAAGTCTGAAAACACAAGCTGGAGTTATGTTTTGACCCGAGGCCATGGCAGGCCCACTATGCAGAGTCTGAATCAAGATCTCCTGCACCTGAAGTCATGGCGATTATCAGACGTTGGCTCAGGTTGGATTTTGGGTCCTTGATGGCCCCTTCATGAGGGGGGCGCCTCATGAGGCCATCGATGTTTTCCCACGCTGGGGGTTGTGATCTGCTCCAAACGGCATGGTTTCCTTCTGCAGGACAGTCGAGTCCTGATGGATGGCTCCAGGACACCCCTTATGGAAAGAGTCGAGAGCAGTGATTCTAAGGCTGGATGTCTGGACAAACCACCTCGCATTCCCTTTGTTTCTTAGGGACAAGGCCGGTTCGATCTGCTGGCTATGTGGTGAGCTGCCCAGGGGGCTGAGTTGAAATGGACTCTCATGAGGATGGGTCATAATGTGGGTTTGTGTCCGTGGAGAACTTGGAATGTGGTGGTGGCTCAGGGGTCCTTCAGGATTTTCCTACCCGGAGGGTTTGACACAGCTTCAAGGAGCAAGCTTTCCATGTGGAGACGAGAGCTGTTCTGTTTGGTGCCTCAGGAAAGCCCCATATGCTGGTCTTCGCAACCAGGCCCCTGAGGAGAGACACCGGCACACCAAAGCTAAGGTTCAGATAATTGCCTAGCAGCCTGCCTGGTTCCATCTTCTGTCTCTGGGGACAATGGTCTGAGAGTCTGAGTGGAGGGAGTTGCTCAGCTTCTGTCAGAATGCCCCTGTTTGTACAGGGTGGCCTGCACTGTTGGGATGGCCTCGAGGGTCTTGGAGGTTTCACCTAATCTATAGGGTTGTGGCCAATGGAATGGGCACAGTTACCTTGGAGAGGGCAGGCACCATCCTGCCGTGGGGCTCCAGAGGTCCCAACCTAGAGGGTGTGTGGGCCAGGGCTTGGGGACAGAAGTCTGAAAATGCCAACACGGCTGAGGTTTCGGGCCGAGTTTATGGCAGGCCCGATCTCCAGACCGTGTTGGGAGCTCCTCGGTGAGTAAAGAAGGGCGAGTGTGAAATGGTTGCTCGGGCTCTTTTCTCTGGATTTTGTGTCAAGGATGGCCGTGGAATGCAGGGGTGGCCTCAAGGGCCATGGACGAGTCTCCTTCTCTGGGGATTTGTCCCGGAACCCAAGAGTTTGGAGTCATATTGTGGGAAGGGAGGAGTCCTGTTTTCTGCCTCAGGTTTCCTTCCAAAAGACAGATTCCAGCACAGAGCCCTGGGTATGGGCGACCTGAAACCAGAACTCTGGTTTGGATTGGGGGCCTAGGGACTTGGCAAGCCCCATAGGCGGGTTCTTGGTGCAGCGCCTGAGAGTCCTTACCTGAATGCGGGGTTCATCAAGAGGGTCACAATTCTTATTTGTGCCGAAGGCGGCCCTCAAGCATGGGCGTGGCCTCATGGGCCATTCAGATTTCTCCTAGCCTGAAGGTTTGACAGCATGCCCACAGCAAGGTTTCCTGACATGGGGAGGAGGCATTCTGATATGTGCCACAGGTTCCCCCCTGTTCAGGGTTTGGAGATAATGTCAAGGTTTAGATGCCTGAAAACCGAGGTTGGGAAGAGATGACGGCCTAAGGCCATGGCGGGTTCGAAGTGCTGGGTGTGTGGCCTGCTGTCCAGTTTTCTGTCCGGAGGTCTTGACAAAGGCTGTTCAGACAGACTATTAGTGCCCAGGGCATCCTATGAAATGGAGTGCAGTCAAGCAACGTGCAGGTTGATCATCATTTGGGGGTTTTGGGCAGCCCCATAGGGCAAGGTTTTTCTTCTGGTGGGCAGGCAGAGTGCTGCATTGCGGCTTCAGAATTCCCAAACTAGAGGGCTTGTAGGCCAGGAGTGTAAGGACAGAAGTCTGAAACCACAAGCCTGGGTTAGGTTTCGGGCAGAGGGCACAGCCGGCCCACTCTGCAGAGACTGAATCGAGACGTCCTGCATCAGAAGTTGGAGCAAGGATCAGACTTTGGCTCAGGCTGGCGTGTGTACATGATGGCCCCTCTAGGATGGGGACCTCATGAGGCCATAGAGGCTTTCTTACTTTGGGTGTTGTGAGCTGCTCCAAAATGCAAGATTTCCTTCTGTGGGAGAGTTGAGTCCTGTTGGATGGCTCCAGGATGCCTCATACGCAAAGACCCGAGAGGAGGGTTCTAAGGATGGATGCCTGGACACCCCACCTCGCTTTCCCATTGAATCCTAGTGTCAAGGCAGGTTCAATCTGCAGGCTCTGGGGTGAGCTCCCCAGGGGGCTATGTTGAAATGGACTCTCATGAGGATGGGTCATAAGGTGGATTGTGGTCATGGAGACATTGGAATGTGGTGGTGGCTCAGGGGCCCAGTAATATTCTCCTACAGGAAGGGTTTGGCAAAGCTCCAAAGAGTAAGCTTCCCATGGGGAGATGAGAGGTCTTCTGTTTGGTGACTCAAGAAAGCCCCATAATCTGTGTGTCTGAGTGGAGGGAGTTGGTCAGATTGTGTCAGAATGCCCCTGTTTGTACAGGGCGGCCTGAACTCTTGGGATGGCCTCGGGGGCCTTGGAGACATTTCCTAATCTGTAGAGTGGTAACCAGTGGAATGGGTACATTTTCCTTGGAGATGGCAGCCACAGTCCTGCAGTGTGGCTCCAGAGTCCCCAGCCTAGAGGGAGTTTGGGCCAGGGCTTTGGAGAAAGAAATCTGAAACACAATCTCTGCTTACTTTTGGGGCCATTGGTAAGGCAGGACCAATCTCCAGACTGGGAGGCGAACTCCTCGGGATAGAAAAGAAGGGCGAGTGTGAGATGGTTGCTCAGGCTTTTGCCTCTGGATTTTGTGTCAAGGATGGCCGTGGAATGTAGGGGTGGACTCATGGGCCGTGGGCGAGTCTCCCTCTCTGGGAATTGGTCCAGCTCCCAAGAGTTTGGGGTCATTGTGTGGGAAGGGTGGAGTCCTGTTTTCTGCCTCAGGTTTCCCTCCAAAGAGGGATTCCAGGGCAGAGACTTGGGTACGGGCGAGTGAAAAACTAGACCTCTGGTTAGAATGGAGGTCCTAAGGGCATGGCAAGCCCCATATGCATGCTCTGGGTGCCACCACTGTGAGGCCTTACCTGAACCCGGGGCTCACGAAGAGGGTCACAATGCATGCTTGTGCCAAAGGCAGCCCTCAAGCATGGGCATGGCCTCATGGGCCAGGCAGCATTCTCCTACCCTGAAGATTTGGCACCATGTCCACAGCAAGGTTTCCTGCCATGGGGAAGGAGGTGTTGTGATAGGTACATCAGGTTTGCCCCTGTGCAGGGGTTGGAGGTAAGGTCTAGGTTCAGATGCCTGAAAACCCAGGTTGGGAGGAGAGGAAAGCCAAAGGCCCTGGAGGGTAGGATGTGCTGGGTGTGTGGCCAGCCTTCTCGGTGTCTGCAGGGAGGTCTGGGCTCTGGCTTTGTCAGAGAGAGCTTTAGTGCCCAGGGCATCCTGTGAAATTGAGGTGCGTTCGAGGGCCGTGCAGGTTGATCATTTGTGGCTTCTGGGCAGCCCCACAGGGCAAGGTTTTTCTTCTAGTGCGCAGGCAGAGTGCTGTGTTGTGGCTCCAAAATTCCCAGTCTGGAGGGCTTGTGGGCCTGGAGTGTGAGGACGGAAGTCTGAAACCACTAGCTGGGGTTAGGTTTCGGGCCGAGGGCACAGCTGGCCCACTCTGCAGATGCTGAATCAAGACGTCCTGCATCTGAAGTCAGGGTGAGGATCAGACATTGGCTCAGGCTGGTATTTGTGTCCATGACAGCTCATTTAGGAAGGGGGGCCTCATGAGGCCATTGAGGTTTTCCCACGCTAGGGGTTGTGAGATGTTCCAAAATGCAAGATTTCCTTCTGTGGAAGAGTCGAGTCCTGTTGGATGGCTGTAGGACGCCCCATACGCAATGACTCGAGAGCAGGGTTCTAAGGATGGATGCCTGGACACCCCACCTCGCATTCCCATTGGATTCTAGCGCCAAGGCAGGTTCGAACGGCAGGCTCTGGGGTGAGCTCCCCAGGGGGCTGTGTTGAAAGGGACTCTCATGAGGATGTGTCATAATATGGGTTGTGGCCATAGAGACCTTGGAATGTGGCATTTGCTGAGGGGCCCAGCATGATTCTCCTACAGGAAGGATTTGACACAGCTCCAAAGAGCAAGCTTCCCATGGGGAGACGAGAGGTCTGCTGTTTGTTGCCTCAAGAAAGCCCCATACTCTGTGTGTCTGAGTGGAGATAGATGCTTATCTTGTGTCAGAATGCCCCTGTTTGTACAGGGCAGCCTGCACTCTTGGTATGGCCTTGGGGGCCTTGGAGACATTTCCTAATCTGTAGGGTGGTGGTCAATGGAATGGGCAACGTTTCCTTGGAGAGGGCAGGCACAGTCCTGCGGTGTGGCTCCAGAGTCCCCAGCCTAGAGGGTGTTTGGGCCAGGGCTTTGGGAAGAGAAGTCTGAAAATACAAACTTGGCCTACATTTAGGGCCAATGATATGGCAGGACCAATCTCCAGACCGGGAGGTGAGCTCCTCAATATAGGAAAGAAGGGTGCATGTGAGACGGTTGCTCAGGCTTTTGTCTCTGGATTTTGTGTCAAGGATGGCCGTGGAATGTAGGGGTGGCCTCACGGGCCATGGACGAGTCTCCCTCTCTGGGGATTGGCCCGGCTCCCAAGAGTTTGGGGTCATTGTGTGGGAAAAGAGGAGTCCTGTTTTCTGCCTCAGGCGTCCCTCCAAAGAGGGTTTCCAGGGCAGAGACTTGGATACTGGCGAGTGGAAAACCAAACCTCTGGTTAGAATGTGGGGCCTAAGGGCATGGCAAGCCCCATATGCATGCTCTTGGTACCGCCACTGAGAGGCCTTACCTGAACCCGGGGCTCACGAAGAGGGTCACAATGCGAGATTGTGCCCAAGGCGGCCCTCAACATGGGAGTGGTCTCATGGGCCAGGCAGGATTCTCCTACCCTGAAGATTTGGCACCATGTCCACAGCAAGGTTTCCTGCCATGGGGTTGTAGGTATCCTGATTGGTGCATCAGGTTCCCCCCTGTGCAGGGATTGGAGATAAGGTCTAGGTTCAGATGCCTG
The DNA here is from genome assembly GCA_004024625.1 of Mellivora capensis. Classification (NCBI taxonomy): domain Eukaryota; kingdom Metazoa; phylum Chordata; class Mammalia; order Carnivora; family Mustelidae; genus Mellivora; species Mellivora capensis. The sequence goes on from PISX010016049.1 coordinate 29,455, forward strand.
AAAACCCAGGTTGGGAGGAGAGGACGGCCAAAGGCCCTGGCGGGTAGGATGTGCTGTGTGTACAGCCAGTCTCCTCGGTTTCTGCAGGGAGGACTGGTCTCAGGCTTTGTCAGACAGAGCATTAGTGCCCAGGGCATCCTATGAAATTGAGGTCCGTTTGAGCGCCATGCAGGTTGATCATCATTTGGGGTTTCTGGACAGCCACACAGGGCAAGGTTTTTCTTCTGGTGAGCTGGCAGAGTGCTGCATTGTGGCTCCAGAATTCCCAATCTGGAGGGATTGTGGGTCAGGAGTGTGAGGACAGAAGTCTGAAACCACTAGCTGGGGTTAGGTTTCGGGCCGAGGGCACAGCCGGCCCACTCTGCAGAGGCTGAATCGAGACGTCCTGCATCTGAAATTGGGGCGAGGATCAGACGGCTTAGGCTGGCGTTTGTGTCCATGATGGCCCCTTCAGGAAGGGGGGCTTCATGAGGCCATGGAGGTTTTACCACGCTGGGTGTTGTTAGCTGTTCCAAAACGCAAGATTTCATTCTGAGAGAGAGTTGAGTCCTGTTGGATGGCTCCAGGATGCCCCATAAACAAAGACTCGAGAGCAGGGTTCTAAGGATGGATGCCTAGATACCACACCTCGCATTCCCATTGGATCCTAGCACCAAGGCAGGTTTGATCTGCAGATTCTGGGGTGATCTCCCCAGGGGGGTGTGTTGAAATGGACTCTCATGAGGGTGGGTCATAATGTGGCTTGTGGTCATGGAAACCTTAGAATGCTGTGGTTGCTTAGGGGCCCAGCATAATTCTCCTCCACTCCTCCACTCCTACAGGGTGGGTTTGACACAGCTCCAAAGAGCAAGCTTCCCTTGGGGTGACGAGAGGTCTTCTGTTTGATGCCTCAAGAAAGCCCCAAAATCTGCATGTCTGAGTGGAGGGAGTTGGTCAGATTGTGTCAGAATGCCCCTGTTTGTAGAGGGCGGCCTGAACTCTTGGGATGGTCTCGGGGGCCTTGGAAACATTTCCTAATCTGTAGAGTGGCAACCAGTGGAATGGGCACATTTTCCTTGGAGAGGGCAGCCACAGTCCTGCGGTGTGGCTCCAGAGTCCCCAGCCTAGAGGGTTTTTGGGCCAGGGCTTTGGGGAGAGAAGTCTGAAAACACAAACTTGGCCTACGTTTAGGGCCAATGATATGGCAGGACTGATCTCCGGACCAGGAGGCGCGCTCCTCGGTATAGGAAAGAAGGGTGCATGTGAGACGGTTGCTCAGGCTTTTGTCTCTGTATTTTGCGTCAAGGATGGCCGTGGAATGTAGGGGTGGCCTCATGGGCCATGGACGAGTCTCCCTCTCTGGGGATTGGCCCGGCTCCCAAGAGTTTGGGATCATTGTGTGGGAAGGGAGGAGTCCTGTTTTCTGCCTCAGGTGTCCCTCCAAAAAGGGTTTCTAGGGCAGAGCCCTGGGTATGGGTGAGTGGAAAGCCAGACCTCTGGCTCGAATGGGGGGCCTAATTGCATGGCACACCCCATATGTATGCTCTTGTTGCCGCCACTGGGAGGCCTTAACTTAAGACAGGGCTCAGGAAGAGGGTCACAATGCATGCTTGTGCCCAAAGCGGCCCTCAAGCAAGGGCATGGCCTCATGGGCCAGGCAGGATTCTCCTACCCAGATGGTTTGACAAGATGCCTACACCAAGGGAGACTGGGCTCAGGCCCTGTCAGGCAGGTCATTAGTGCACAGGGCGGCCTATGATATTGTGTTGTTGTCAAGGGCCGTGCGGGTGGATCCTCACGTGGGCTTTCTGGGCAGACCAATAGGGCCCTTCTTTGGTGGGCAGACAGAAGGCTGCTTTGTGGCCCCATAATCCCCAATAGGGAGGGCTTGCGGGCCAAGTGTGTGAGTACGGAAATCTGAAAACACAAGTGACGGTTCAGTACACTGGCGAGCACATGACAGTTCCAAAGTGCAGCAGCTGATTCGAGATCTCCAGCACCTGAGGAAGGGCGAGGATCAGATGTCCGCTCACCCTGGAGTTTGCGACCATGATGGCCGAATATTGGAGGGGTGGCCTCAAGAGCCCATGGAGGTTTTCGCACGCTGGGGCTTGAGAACTGCTCCAAACAGCAAGGTGTCCTTCTGCGGACAGGGGGAGTGGGGTTAGATGTCTCTAGGGTCCCCCATAGGGAAAGATTGAATAGCAGAGCTCACTGCATGGATGCCTGGTAGCCCCCCTGGCTTTACCATTGCAGCAGAGGAACAGGGCAGGTTTGATCGGCTGACTCTGAGGTTAAGTTCCAAGGGCCTGAGTTGACAGGGGTTCTCAGGCTGATGGGTCACAATGCTGGTTGGTGTCCAGTGAGACCTAAGAATGTGGCGGTGGTTCATAGGCCATGCAGGATTCTCCTCCCCTGAGGGTTTGACCCAGCTCCCAAGAGCAAGGTTTCCTTCTGGGGACAGAGGGTTTCTGTTGTGTGGCTCAGGGACCACCTGTTGGACCATATGTTGGTATTCCAGAACAGGCCTCTAGGGACAGATGCCTGAAAACCTATGCTAGGGTTCCAAAAAGGTCCTAGGGGTGGGACAGGTTCAATCTGCTGACTCAGGGCCATTGACCAGGGCCTCTGGCTGGAGGTAGATGCCCAGGGGATGTCAGACTGAACATTTTTATCCAGAGTGGCCTACGAAATTGGGATGGGCTCAAGGGCCTTGCAGGTATCTCCTAATCCGGAGGCTTTGGGCAAGAGTGAAAGGCAGAATTTCCTTCTGGAGGGCAGGCCCAGGGCAATGGTGTGGCTCCAGTGGCCCCATCCTGGAGGGCATGTGGGCCAGGGCTTTGGGGACAGAAGGCTGCAGACATAAACTCGGGATAGGGTTAGGGGCGAGGTGATGGCAGGCCCGATCTCCAGACCCTGAGGGCAGTACCTCGGGATTTGTAATGAGTGCGGTTGGGGGCGGTAGCACAGTCTTTCCACTCTGTATTGTGTGTCTAGAGTGGCACGGAATGTAGTGGTTGCCTCATGGGTCCATGGGAGAGTCTTCCCTCTGGGGATTCTGCACGGCTCCCAAGCATTCTATTTCTTTTTGTGGGAAGGGAAGAGAGCTGTTTTCTGTCTCAGGGGTCCTGCCCAAACAAGGATTCCAGAGATGGGTTCTGTCTGGGTGTGGGCACGTGGAGAAGCTACCGAGGGTTCAGAGTTGGTCTAGGGGTATGACAGGCCCGCTCTGTGCACTCCTGGACCAGCTACCCAGGGGGCTTGTTTGAAAGCGGCCTCAGGCTGAGGGTCACAGTGCCTGTTTGTGCCCAGGGCAGCCCACATGTGTGGGCGTGGTTTCATGGGCCATGCAGCTGGCTCCCACTCTGAGGGTTGGACACCCATCCCAACCGCCAGGTTTCCTGCAAAGGGGAAGGAGGAGTCCTCTTTTGTGCTTCAGGTTCCCTCATGGGCAGAGTTTTGCACTAAATTCTGGGGACTGATGCCTGAATAGCCATGTTGGGTAGAATGATGGGCTCGGGCTACATCAGGTCCCACCTGCGGCATATGGGCCTGTATATCTGGGTGGCTGAAGGGGGACGGGGCTCAGGCTGTGTCAGACAGAGCATTAGTGCACAGGGCGGCCTATGATATTGGGTGCCATCAAGGGCCGTGTGGCTGGATCCTCATGGGGGTTTCTGGGAAGACCCATAGGGCACTTCTTTCTGGTGGGCAGGCAGAAGGCTGCTTTGTGGCTCCAGAATCCCCAATCCAGAGGAGTTGCGGGCCAAGAGTGTGAGAACGGAAATCTGAAAACAAAAGCGAGGGTTCAGTTCTATGCCGAGCGCATGGCAGTTCCAGTGCACAGCGACTGATTCGAGATCTTCAGCACCTGAGGAAGGGCGAGTGTCAGATGTCCGCTCACCCTGGAGTTTGCGACCATGATGGCCAACTAATGGAGGGGTGGACTCAAGAGCCCATGGAGGATTTCGAATGCTGAGGCTTGAAAACTGCTCCAAGCAGCAAGGTGACTTCTGCGCCACAGGGGGAGTCGGGATAGATGGCTCCAGGGTCCCCCATAGGGCAAGATTGGAGAACAGAGTTCTCTGCATGGATGCCTGGATGGATGGATGCCGGGCAGAGTTTCTTTCGGGAGGGCAGATATAGTCCTGCGATGTGGCTGTGGAGGCCCCATCCTGGAGGGCATGTGGGCCAGGGCTTTGGGGACAAAAGGCTGCAGACACAAACTCGGGATACGGTTAGGAGCAAGGTGATGGCAAGCCAGATCTGCAGTAACTGAGGGCAGTTCCTCGGGATTTGAAATGAGGGCCGCTGGGAGGCAGTAGCACAGGTATCCCTCTCTGGAATTTGTGTCTCTGGTGGCCATGGAATGTAGGCGTGGCCTCATGGGTCCATGGGAGATTCCTCCCCGCTGGGGATTCTGCCCGTCTCCCAAGCTTTCAGTTTCTTTCTGGGGGAACGGAGGAGTGCTGTTTTCTGTCTCCGGGGTCACGCCCCAACAGGGATTCCAGAGATGGGTTCTGGGACTGGGTGCCCAGAGAACCCCACCGAGGGTTAGGGTTTGGGCCTAGGGGTATGACAGGCCCACTCTGTGGGCTCCTGGACCAGGTCTCCAGGGGGCTCGTTTGAAAGCAGCCTCAGGCTGAGGGCCAAAATGCCTGTTTGTGCCCAGGGCGACCCACATGTGTGAGCGTGGTCTCATGGGCCATGAAGCTGGCTCCCACTCTGAGGGTTGGACACCCATCCCAATCGTCAGGTTTCCTGCCATGGGGTAGTAGGAGTCCTCTTTTGCACTTCAAGTTCCCCCATGGGCAATGATTTGCGCTAAGTCAGGGGACAGATGCCTGTATAGCCACGTTGGGTAGAGATGAAAGGCTCGGGCCATGGTAGTCCCAGCTGCAGGATATGGGCCCAGATATCTGGGTGCCTTAAGGGGGATGGGGCTCAGGCTGTGTCAGACAGAGCATTAGTTCACAGGACAGCCTATGATATTGGGTGCCATCGAGGGCCGTGCTGGTGGATCCTTATGTGGGCTTTCTGAGCAGACCCATAGGCCACTTCTTTCTGGTGGGCAGACAGAAGGCTGCTTTGTGGCTCCAGAATCCCCAGTCTGCAGGGCTTGCAGGCCAAGAGTGTGAGGACAGAAGTCTGAAAACAAAATCGAAGTTTCAGTTCAGTGGCGAGCGCATGGCAGTTCCAATGTGCAGCTGCTGATTCGATGTCTCCAGCAGCTGAGGAAGGGCGAGTTTCTGACGTCTGCTCACCCTGGAGTTTGCCACCATGATGGCTGAATAATGGAGGGGGGCGGGCCGCAAGGGCCCATGGAGGTTTTCGGACGATGAGCCTTGAAAACAGCTCCAAACACCAAGGTGTCCTTCTGCCAGACAGGGGGAGACGAGTGAGAAGGCTCCAGAGTCCCCAATAGGGAAAAATTGGATAGAAGAGCTTCTGCATGGATGCCTTGAAAGACCACCTCATGTTACCATTGCAGCAGAGAAACAGGGCAGGTATCATCAGCGGACTCTGGGCACAGTTCCAAGTGGGCTGAGTTGACAGGGGTTCTCAGGACGATGGATCACAATGCTTGTTGGTATCCAGGGAGACCTTAGAATGTGGTGGTGGCTCAAGGGCCATGCGTGATTCTCCTACACTGAGGGTTTGACCCAGTTCCCAAGAGCAAGGTTTCCTCTGAGGACAGGAGGGGTTCTGTGGTGTGGCTCAGGGACCACCTGTTGGACCATATATTGGTATTCCAGATCAGGCCTCTAGGGACAGATGCCTGAAAATCTATGCTAGGGATCCGAAGAGGATCAGGCTGTGTCAGACAGAGCATTAGTGCACAGGACTGCCTATGATATTGGGTGCCATCGAGGGCCATGCTGGTGGATCCTCATGTGGGCTTTCTGACTTCCAGCCAGGGGTCCTAGGGGTGGGAGAGGCTTAATCGTCTGACTCAGGTCCATTGACCGGGGCCTCTGTCTGGAGGTAGCTGCCTGGGGGTATCAGACTGCATTTTTGTCCAGAGCAGCCCTAGAAATTGGGGTGGGCTCAGGGCCTTGCAGGTTTCTCTTAATCTGGAGGGTTTGGGCAACGTTGATGGGCAGAATTTCTTTCGGGAGTGCAGGCCCAGGGCTGTGGTGTGGCTGCGGAGGCCCCATCCTGGAGGGCATGTTGGTCAGGGCTTTGGGGACAAGAGGCTGCAGACACAAATAGGATAGGGTTAGGGGCGAGGTGATGGCAAGCCAGATCTGCAGTCCCTGAGGGTAGCTCCTCGGAATTTGAAATGAGGAAGGCTGGGAGGTGGTAGCACAGGTTTTCCTCTCTGGAATTTGTGTCTATGGTGGCCACAGAATGTAGGGGTGGCCTCATGGGTCCAATGGAGATTCTTACCCTCTGGGGATTCTGCCTGTCTCCTAAGCTTTCGGTTTCTTTCTGGGGGAAGGGAGGAGTGCTGTTTTCTTTTCTTTTTTTTTAATTTATTTATTTGTCAGAGAGAGAGTGAGCACAGGCAGACAGAGTGGCAGGCAGAGGCAGAGGGAGAATCAGGCTCCCTGCCAAGCAAGGAGCCCGATGTGGGACTCGATTCCAGGACGCTGGGATCATGGCCTGAGCCGAAGGCAGCCACTCAACCAACTGAGACACCCAGGCGTCCCAGAGTGCTGGTTTCTGTCTCTGGGGTCCTGCCCCAACGGGGATTCTAGAGACGGTTTCTGAGTCTGGGCTCCTGGAGAACCCCACCGAGGGTTAAGACTTGGGCCTAGGGGCATGATAGACACGCTCTGTGGGCTCCTAGACCAGCTATCCAGGGGGCTTTTTTGAAAGCGGCCTCATGCTGAGGGTCACAATGCCTGTTTGTGCCCAGGGCGGCCCACATGTGTGAGCGTGGTCTCATGGGCCATTCAGCTGTCTCCCACTCTGAGGGTTGGAACCCCATCTCAACTGCCAGGTTTCCTGCCATGGGGAAGGAGGAGTCCTCTTTTGTGCTTCAGGTTCCCCCATGGGCAATGATTTGCGCTAATTCTGGGGACAGATGCCTGAATAGCCAAGTTGGGTAGAAATGAAAGTCTTGGGCCATGGTAGTCCCAGCTGCAGGATATGGGAAAGGCTATCTGGGTGGCTGAAGGGGGACGGGGCTCAGGCTGTGCCAGACAGAGTATTAGTGCACAGGGCGGCCTATGATATTGGGTGGCATCGAGGGACATGCAGGTGGATCCTCATGTACGCTTTCTGGGCAGACCCATAGGGCACCTCTTTCTGGTGGGCAGGAAGAAGGCTGCTTTGTGGCTTCAGATTCCCAATGTGGACAGCGTGCGAGCCAAGAGTGTGAGAACGGAAGTCTGAAAACACAAGGGACTGTTCAGTTCAATGGCGAGCGCATGGCAGTTCCAAGGCGTAGCAGCTGATTTGAGATCTCAAGCACCTGAGGAGGGGCGAGTGTTATATGTCCACTCACCCTGGAATTTGCGACCATGATGGCTGACTAATGGAGGGGTGGCCACAAGAGCCCATGCAGGTTTTTGCACGATGGGGCTCGAGAACAACTCCAAACACCAAGGTGTCCTTCTGCGAGACAGGGGGAGACGGGTGAGATGGCTCTAGGGTCCCCCATGGGGAAAAATTGGATAGCAGAGCTCTTCACATGGATGCCTGGAAAGCCCAACTCGTGTAACCATTGCAGCAGAGGAACAGGGAAGGTTTCATTGGCGGACTCTCCGTGCAGTTCCAAGGGGGCTGAGTTGACAGGGGTCCTCAGGATGACGGGTCACAATGCTGGTTGGTATCCAGGGAGACCTTCGAATGTGGCGGTAGCTCAAGGGCCTAGCAGGAAATTTCCTACCCTGAGGGTTTGACGCAGCTGCCATGAGCAAGGTTTCCTTCTGAGTACAAGAGGGGTTCTGTGGTGTGGCTCAGGGACCACCTGTTGAACCATACGTTGGAATTCCAGATCAGACCTCGAGGGACAGATGCTTGAACATCTAAGGGATCCGAGGAGGTCCTGGGGGTGAGACAGTTTCAATCTGCTGACTCAGGCCCATTGACCCATGCCTCTGGCTGGAGTTAGGTGCCTAGGGGATGTCAGACTGCGCATTTTTGTCCAGAGCAGCCTACGAAATTGGGGTGGGCTCAGGGGCCTTGCAGGTATCTCCTAATCCAGAGGGTTTCGGCAATGGTGAGGGGCAGAATTTCCTTCGGGAGGGCAGGCCCAGGGTTGCGGTGTGGCTCCGGAGGCCCCATCCTGGAGGGCATGTGGGACATGGCTCTGCAGACACAAACTCGGGATAGGTTTACGGGCAAGGTGATGGCAGGCCCGATCTGCAGTCCCTGAAGGCAGCTCCTCGGGATTTGAAATGAGGGCGGCTGGGAGGCGGTAGCACAGGCTTTTCTCTCTGGATTGTGTGTCTAGGGGGGCCTCAGAATTTAGGAGTGGCCTCATGGGTCCCTGGGAGATTCTTCCCCTCTGGGGATTCTGCCTGGCTCCCAAGTGTTTGGTTTCTTTCTGAAGGAAGGGAAGGATGCTGTTTTCTGTCTCAGGGGTCGTGTCCAAACAGGGATTCGAGGGACGGGTTCTGGGTCTGGGTGCCTGGAGAACCCCAGCGAGAGTTAGGGTTTGGGACAGGAGTATGACAGGCCCGCTCTGCGGGCTTCTGGACCAGGTCTCCAGGGGGCTTGTTTGAAAGCGGCCTCAGGCTGAGGGCCACATTGCCTGTTTGTGCCCAGGTTGGCCCACATGTGTGGGCGTGGTCTCATGGACAGTGCTGCTGGCTCCCACTCTAAGGGTTGGACACCCATCCCAACCACCAAGTTTCCTGCCATGGGGAAGGAGGAGTCCTCATTTGTGCTTCAGATTCCCCCATGGGCAATGATTTGCGCTAATTCTGGGGACAGATGCCTGAATGGCCACGTTGGGTAGAGATGACAGGCTCGGGCCATGGTAGTCCCAGCTGCAGGATATGGGACCGGATATCTGGGTGGCTGAAGCAGGACAGGGTTCAGGCTGTGCCAGACAGCATTAGTGCACAGGGCGGCCTATGATATTGGGTGCCATCGAGGGCCGTGCAGGTGGATTCTCATATACGCTTTCTGGGCAGACCCATAGGGCACTTCTTTCTTGTGGGCAGGCAGAAGGCTGCTTTGTGGCTCCAGAATCCCCAATCTGGAGGGCTTGCGGGCCAAGAGTGTGAGGACGGAAGTCTGAAAACACAAGCGATGGTTCAGTTCAGTGACGAGTGCATGGGATTTCCAATGCACAGTGGCTGATTCCAGATCTCCAGCACCTGAGGAAGGGCGTGTCAGATGTCCACTCACCCTGGAGTTTGCGACCATGATGGCCGACTAATGGAGGGGTGGCCCCAAGAGCCAATGGAGGTTTTCGCATGCCGTGGCTTTAGAACTGCTCCAAACAGCAAGGTTTCCTTCTTCGAGACAGGGGGAGTCAGGTGAGATGTCTCCAGGGTCCCCCATAGGGAAAAATTGGATAGCAGAGCTCTCCGCATGGATGCCTGGAAAGCCCACCTCTCGTTACCACTGCAGCAGAGGAACAGGGCAGGTTTCATCGGCGGACTCTCCACGCAGTTCCAAGGGGGCTGAGTTGACAGGGGTTCTCTGGTGACGGGTCACAAGGCTGGTTGGTGTCCAGAGAGACCTTAGGATGTGGCTATGGCTCAGGGGCCATGCAGGATTCTCCTACCCTGAGGGTTTGACCCAGCTCCCAAGAGCAATGTTTCTTTCTGAGGAGAGGAGGGGTTCTGTGGTGTGGCTCAGGGACCACCTGTTGGACCATATGTTGGTATTCCAGAACAGGCCTCTAGGGACAGATGCCTGAAAAACTAAGCTAGGTTTCCGAAGAGGTCCTAGGGCCGGGACAGGTTCAATGGGCTGACTCAGGGCCTCTGGCTGGAGGGAGGGGCCTAGGGGGTGTCAGACTCCACATTTTTGTCCATAGCAGCCTACAAAATTGGGGTGGGCTCAGGGGCCTTGCAGGTTTCTCCTAATCCGGAGGGTTTGGGCAACGGTGAGGGGCAGAATTTCCTTCGGGAGGGCAGACCCAGGGCTGTGGGTGGCTCTGGAGGCCCCATCCTGGAGGGCATATGGGCCAGTGCTTTGGGGACAGAATGCTGCAGACACAAATTCGGCATAGGTTTAGGGGGGAGGTGATGGCAGGCCCGATCTGCAGTCCCTGATGTCAGCTTCTTGGCATTTGAATTGAGGGCAGCTGGTAGGCGGTAGCACAGTCTTTCCTCTCTGGATTGTGTGTCTAGGGTTGCCTCGGAATATAGGGGTGGCCTCATGGGTCCATGGGAGATTCTTTCCCTCTAGGGTTTCTGCCTGGCTCCCAAGCCTTCGGTTTCTTTCTGAAGGAAGGGAAGTGTGCTGTTTTCTGTCCAGTGGTCGCGTCCAAACAGGGATTCCAGAGATGGGTTCTGGGTCTGGGCGCCTGGAGAACCCCACCGAGGGTTAGGGTTTGGGCCTAGGGGTATGACAGGCCCACTCTGGGGGCTCCTGGACCAGGTCTGCAGGGGGCTTGTTTGAAAGCGGCCTCAGGCTGAGGGTCACAATGCCTCTTTGTGCCCAGGGCAGCCCACATGTGTGGGCGTGGTCTCATGGGCCATGCGGCTGGCTTCCACTCTGAGGGTTGGGCACCCATCCCAACCGCCACGTTTCCTGTCATGGGGAACGTGGAGTCCTCTTTTGTGCTTCAGGTTCTTTCAAGGGCAGAGATTTTTGCTAAGGTCTGGGGACAGATGCCTGAATAGCCACGTTGGGTAGAGATGACGGTCTCAGGCCATGGCAGGTCCCAGCTTCAGGATATGGGCCCGGATATCTGGGTGGCTGAAGGGGGACGGGTCTTAGGCTGTGTCAGACAGAGCATTGTGCATAGGGCGGCCTATGATATTGGGGTGCTGTCGAGGGCCGTGCGGATGGATCCTCATGTGGGCTTTCTGTGCAGACCCATAGGGCACTTCTTTCCGGTGGGCAGGCAGAAGGCTGCTTTGTGGCTCCAGAATCCCCAATCTCGAGGGCTTGTGGACCAAGACCGTGAGAAAGGAAGTCTGAGAACACAAGCGACGGTTCAGTTCAGTGGCAAGCGCATGGCAGTTCCAGTGCGCAGCAGCTGATATCGAGCTCTCCAGCACCTGACAAAGGGCGAATGTTAGATGTCCGCTCACCCTGCAGTTTGCAACCATGATGGCCGAATAATGGAGGGGTGGCTTCAAGAGCCCATGGAGTTTTTCACACGATGGTGCTTGAGAACAGCTCCAAACACCAAGGTGTCCTTCTGCGAGACAGAGGGAGATGGGTGAGATGGCTCCGGGTTCCCCCGTAGGGAAAAATTGGATAGCAGAGCTCTCCACATGGATGCCTGGAAATTCCACCTCACATAACCATTGCAGCAGAGGAAAGGGCAGGTTTCATCGGCTTACTCTCCGTGCATTTCCAAGGGGGCTGAGTTGACAGGGGTTCTCAGGATGATGGGTCACAATGCTGGTTGGTATCCAGGGAGACCTTAGAATGTGGCGGTGGCTCAAGGGCCTTGCAGGATTCTCCTACCCTGAGATTTTATGCAGCTCCCAAGAGCAAGGTTTCCTTCTGGGGACAGAAGGCATTCTGATGTGTGGCTCAGGGACCACCTGTGGGACCATAGGTTGCTATTCCATATCAGACCTCTAGGGACAGATGCTTGAGCACCTAAGCTAGTAATCCGAGGAGGTCCTGTGGGTGAGACAGTTTCAATCTGCTGACTCAGGTCCATTGACCTGGGCCTCTGGCTGGAGGTAGGTGCCTAGGGGATGTCAGACTGCCCATTTTTGTCAAGAGCAGCCTACAAAATCAGGGTGGGCTCAGGAGCCTTGCAGGTTTCTCCTAATCTGGAGGGTTTGGGCAACGGTGATGGGCAAAATTTCCTTTGGGAGGGCTCGCATAATACTGCTGTGTGGTTCCAGAGACCCCAGGCTGGGAGGTGTGTGGGCCAGGGCTGTGGGGACAGAATTCTAAAAACACAAACTCAGCTTAGGTTTCAGACTGAGGGTATGGCAGTCCCGATATACAGAGCATGAGGGGAGCTCATTTTATATGCCTTGGCATATAAAATAAGGGCGAGTGTGAGGCGGTGGCTCAGGATTTTTCTCTGGATTTTGTATCAAGAATGGCTGAAGAATATAGGGGTGGTCATGGGCCATGGAAGATTCTCCCTCTCTGCGGATTTGGCTCGGCTCCCAGTCGTCTGGGGCCAATGTATGGGGAGGAAGGAGTCCTGTTTTCTTTCTCAGAGGTCCCTCCAAAGGAGGGATTCCAGAACACAGCCCCAGGAACGGGCGAATGGAAAACACCAAATTTGGTTAGAATTGGGGCCTAGGGGCATGGTCAGCCCGATATGCGGGTTCTTGGTCCAGCTATGGAGAGGCCTCATTTAAAAATGGGGCTAAGGCTGAGGGTCACAATGTGTGTTTGTGCCCAAGGCAGCCCTCAGGTATGGGCGTGGCCTCATGGGTGATGCAGGTTTTTCCTACTCTGAGGGTTTGACTTTGTCCACCATCCCAACAGCAAGGTTGCTTGCCATGGGGAAGGAGGAGTTTTGTTTTGTGCAACAGGTTGGCCCCTATGCATGGATTTGAAATAATGTCTAGGGACTGAGGTCTGAAAACCCAGGTTGCGAAGAGATGACGGCAGAGGGCCATGGCAGGACCTATCTGCTGCATATGCGGCCAGTTGTCTGGGTGTCTGATGGGAGGTCTGGGCTCAGGCTGTGTCAGACAGAGCATTTGTGCACAGGGCAGCCTAAGAAATTAGGGTGCAGTTGAGGGTAGTGCAGATAGATCCTCATTTGGGGTTTCTGGGCAGCCCCATAGGGCACTTTGTTTCTTCTGGTGTGCAGGCAGAGTGTTGCATTGGGGTTACAGAATTCCCAATGTGAAGGTCTGCTGGGCCAGGAGTGTGAGGGCGGAAGTCTGAAAACAGAAGCTGGAGTTGGGTTTTGGGCGGAGAGCAAGGCAGGCCCACTCTTCAGAGGCTGAATGGAGTTCTCCAGCATCTGAAATAAGGGTGAGGGTCAGACGATGGCTCAGGCTGGAGTTTGCGACTATGATGGCTCCTGAATGGAAGGGTGGCCTCTTGAGGCCATGGAGGTATTCCCACTCTGGGGCTTGTTAACTGCTCCAACAGGAAGGATTCATTCTGTGGGACAGGCGAGTCCTGATGGATGGCTCAAGGCGGCCCCATTCAGAAAGATTCAAGAGCACGGATCTAGTATGGATGCCTGGAGCCCCTTCTCACATTCTCATTGGCTCCTATGGACAAGGCAGATTCGATCAGCTGGCTCTGGGCGAGCTATACAGGGGGCTGAGTTGAAATGGACTCTCATGCTGATGGGTCAAAATGCAGTTTTGTGTCCATGGAGACCCTGGAATGTGATGGTGGCTCAGGGGCCCTGCAGGATTCTTCTACTTGGAGGGTTTTACACTACTCCCAATAGCAAGATTCCCATGTGGAGCCAAGCGTTGTTCTGTTTCTTTTTGCCTCAGGAAACCCTCATATGCTGGTATTCAAAACGAGGCCTCTGAGGAGAGATGCCAAGAAACATAAGCTAGGGTTCAGATTAGGGCCTAGGGGCGTGTCCAGTTCAATCTTCTGTCTCTGCGGATATCTGCTTCCATGTCTCAGTGAAGGTAGTTGCTCAGAAGGTAGTTGCTCAGTGTCCAGAATGCCTTTTTGTTCAGGGCATACTTGGCTATTGGGATGGCCTCAGGGGCCTTGTCGTTTTGTCCTAATCTGTAGGCTTGTGGCCAATGTAATGGGCACAGTTTCCTTCAAGAGGTCTGGCACAGTCCTGCAGTGTGGCTCCAGAGGCCCCAGCCTGGAGGTTGTGTGGGCCAGGATTGTGGGGACAGAAATATGAAAACACAAACTCAGCTTATGCTTCCGGAAAGGATATGGCAGGCCTGATCTATAGGCCGTGAGAGGAGTTCCTCTGGATAGTAAATAAGGGAGAGTGTGAGGTGGTAGCTCAGGATTCTGTCTCTGATTTTTGTGTCAAGGATGGCCGTGGAATGTAGGGGTGGCCTCATGGGACATGGCCAATTTCCCTCTCTGTATATTTTGCCTGGCTCCCAATACTTAGGGGTCATTCTGTGGGAAGGGAGTAGTCCTGTTTTCTGTCTCAGGTGTCCCTCAAAAAGAGGGATTCCAGTGCAGAGCCCTGGGCACGGGAGACTGGAAAATACGACATTTGGTAAGAATTGGGGCCTAGAGGCATGGAAAGCCCGATATGCGAGCACTTGTTCCAGCCGCAGAAGTCTTCTTTGAAAACGGGTTTCATGCTAAGGGTCACAATGCATGTTTGTGCCAAGGTGGCCCTCAAGCATTGGTGTGGCCTCATGGGCCATTCAGCTTTATCCTACTTGGAGAGTTTGACTTTGACACCCATCAGCATCCCTACAGCAAGGTTGCTTGCCATGGGGAAGGAGGAGTTCTGTTTTGTGCATCAGGGTCCCACAGGTGCAGGGATTTGAGATAAGGTCTAGGGACAGGTGCCTGAAAACCCTGGTTGGCAATAGATGACGGCATAGGGCCATGGCACTTTTGATCTGCTGGATATGCAGCAAGCTGTCTGGGGGTCTGATGGGAGGTCTTTGTTCAGGCTTTGTCAGACAGAACATTAGTGCACAGGGCGGCCTTGGAAATTGAGGTGCAGTCAAGATCCGTGCAGTTTGACCTTATTTGGGGTTTCTGGGAAGCCCCATAGGTCCCTTTTTTATTCTGGTGCCCAGACAGAGTCCTGCGTTGTGGCTCCAGAATTCCCAATCTGGAAGCCTTCTGGGCGAGGATTGTGAGGACAGAAGGCTGAAAACACAAGCTAGGGTTAGGCTTCAGGCCGAGGGCATGGCAGCCCCACCCTGCAGAGGCTAAATCAAGATCTCCAGCATCTGAAGTAAGGGCGAGTATCAGACATTGGCTCAGGCTGGAGTTTGTGTCCATGATGGCTGTTATAACCTAGAGTTTGTGTCCATGATGGCTGTTATACCCTAGAGTTTGTGTCCAAGAGACCACCAAGGAGCCAATACTGATGCAATCACAGGAGGGTTTATTTGACAAGCTTAAGCTTGGGTCCAGTATACCCGACACAGCGGAGTAGGGACTTGGACCACCAAATTAGTTAAGGCAGGGGTATTTATGGGTTCCTGTTACTAAAGCAGGCAGTAACCAAAGCCAGGTGGAGCTTCCTGTTACTAAAGTAGGGTTTGGGTCTCTGCAACTAAGGCAGGTTGGGTCTTCCTGTTACTAAAGCAGGGTGGGTGTCTCTGGAATCAAAGGGGGGTTGGGTTCTTGTTATTAAAGCAGGGTGGCGGTTCCTTAGAACTGATGTAAATCATGGGAAAGTTCAGCCCTTGGGCACAGGGATCTGCGATGTGTGCCGGACCTAAGATGGCTGTACTTATGCTAAGGCTATACCTGAGGTGGGATGGCCTTAATTTTTCTTGGCTTCCACAATTGGGGCTTGGCCTGGGTCTGTTTTCTGACTATGGCAGGTCTTTGCACTGAGGACTCTCCCAGTTCCAGCCAGCCTTTGTCTGGGCAGGAAGAGGTTTCTTCCTGGGTACCAGGCAAAAAGGTTCATGTAACCTCAGAGCTGAGAAGTCCCTTCTGAAGCATCTGGAATGCAGCCTTCTTGTCAGGTGGGGCCAACAAGGGTAGACAAGGCCTGGTCTAATCCTGCCTCTGCCTCACTGTGGAGTATGGAAAGGGGCAGTTTCTTAAAGCTTTGGTTTCCTTATTCGTCAAACAGAGACAGCATTTCTACCTTATTCAACGAATTGCTATAGATATTGAATGACATGATTTATGTTCTCAAGGGACACACAGTCATTCCTAGCTCCACCTGCTTAAATTAGTTGACTGTGAGTCCACTGCTGCCATGGGCTCTGGGCCTTTGCCTTGCTCTGTCCCTTCTGCCTGGAAAGCCCGGCTCCCCCTAACTCAACTACCTTTCCAAAAAGCCTTTATCCCCTCCAGTATGGGTGGTTTGTCCCTCAGCTGGATTCCCACAAAACTGGTCTTCATCCATCAGACCCAGACCAGCCCCGGGTCAGGATCTCACCCAGAGCTTGTGTCCTCTAAATGGACAATACTCAGTGTGGAGACTGTCAGTTTGGAGCTTCCTAAATTGTCATCTGTTCTTGAAATAAACGATGCGATGCCATGTGATGGAGCACTTTCCATCCAAAGCAGGCAAATGAGCTGCCCTCACTTCCATCACAACTGTCTCCTGTCTCACCCTATCGTAAAATCATTGGTACATAGCATCTTAGGCTTCCTTGCCTGCCAGGATACCAGAACCTTTTGATGGTCAGAGTTGAAAGGATTTTCTGGAGGCGAATTTGGTTTTTGACGGACCTGTGGGTAAGATGAAGCCTGAAAACTCCCTACAAACCTACACAGAGCCTGTGCCTCTGACCAATAGGTCAGTGCCCCAGCCCATAGAAGCCCTTACCCTAGTGTTCATAATTCTCCTTTATTACTGAGTCCCCATTCACTGGTGTTTCTCTCTCTCCTTGCAGGGAGAGCTCCAGATGTCCTCTCTCTGAAGATGTACCTTCTGTGCCTGGTTAGCTCCATCTTGTGGCAGAAAAGACAGGGATTACTACCATGGCTTCTCCAGCAGCTTCAGATCAATTGGACGCCCCTTACCCAAAATTGTGGGAGGAGAAGGATCTCCCCCTTCTTCTCACATGGTGTCTTGAGCTGGAAGCACAGCCTCCTCTCCCACATAAGCTGAATTTGGGGGATACTAAGGTTGGGGCAGGGGTACAGGTCATGGCTAGGGAACCTAAGGGCTATGGATGAACCATATCCAGTGCCAAAACCCTTGGTAGAGGCTCTCTCCATCCTGCAGTCCATGAGCAAACAATGTGGTTTGTAAGGGTCTCTCTTATTCACAGGTTCAAGTGTTTTTTGCTGTTGCCACTAAAACTATATCTGGATGAACACAAGTCTGTAACTCACTGACCTGCACTGTCCTTAGAGATTCTTCCCTGAGAGGATGTGGCCCAGCCAGTATAGACAGGGAGCAACCTGATAGGAGTAGCCTGGTCTGCACTCTTCTGCTGGCCTAGAGCAGGGCGTGGTTGCTCAAGATAGAAACTGAGTTATGGAGCACAGGGGCTGGAGTGGCAGGAGCATATCACAGGACAGGGCCTGGGAGATGTGTGCTCCAGAACACATGCAGGGGGTGTGGGAAAGCTCTTCCCTGCTCTATGGTCACGCCCACTACCAATGGACTCCCTACTGTCTTGTCCTCATGGTTTCAGGCCTCATCTATAGACACCAGGTCCCTCCTTTCCCAAGGAATGCTGCTCTGAATAAAGAGTATGTATAGAGAAGCATGAAGCCTGTCCTCCAAAAATGTGGTTAAAGTGTGTTCCAGAAATGGTGTTTATAGGAATCAGACATAAAGAACAGAGATTTATGGCACAGGCATACTTATTACTTTGATGATGAGAGTCAAATAATTGGAAATGGCTCAGTTGTTCAACAGATGGGGCTTTGAGTGCTGTCACTGAGAATGTCCAAGGACACAGTAGCGACAGTGCCTACCCACTGTAGGGACATCAGGTAGAACAAGAGCCCAACCCTAGAACTCTCCGTGCTGCCCTCCCCCCATCATAGGCACACACACACACGTGTGTGGGCATAAGCACCCACTAAATCCAGAGGGAAAAGCATCAACCGGGACACCATCCAAATATGGATAATTATTTCATGGAAGAAGGAATGTGTCTTCTTTTCATCATAATTAAATCATTATTTTACTACATAAATACAGTCTGCCTAAACCTAAAGAACTATTTACTTATTACATGACTTCTTTAAGTAAAAAATGGGAATATTTAAGATTTAATTCTAATATTTTGAAAATATGCCCTCTAGAATAGTTTAAACGTGGCCTATGCAGGAAAATGAAAGAATTTAAAGGTGGCTCATGGACCCAGACATTTCACTGGTTTCTGCCTTTCAAAGTAACCTTATGAAAGGGAACACAATTCCAGGTAATAAAAGTAGCTCATTTTGTGATCATTGTTGTTTCAGAAACATTCGTATGTAAT
>PISX010016050.1:0-47531 GCA_004024625.1 Mellivora capensis
TTGAACCGGCTGGCTCCCGGGGCTCGTGGAGACCCAGCCTGCGTGCGGCCTGCAGGGACAGAGGGACTGCTAGGAGAACCAGACAGGGCCCAGAAAAGAGGTGCCGAGGACGTGCCGGCTCTGTCTTTGTGTCACTGTGGCCGTCTGGCGTCCGGAGGCCCCTCGGTGGCCTCTGGCTTCTGTTCGCGCAGGAAAGGGCGAACCTAGCGATATGGATCTGTGATTAGAAAAGTCGAGTTAGACCAGGATCCTGCGAGGCACTGACACTCTAGGAGTCACGTCGCTGTGTGTACTTTTCTCCTCATTCCTTGGGGACGGCAAGCTCGAGGAGCCAGAAGTGTGTTTCCTTCCTTCTCACGCAGGATCCCCAACAGTGCACGGCAAAGGACGACCCATCAGCCCTTGTGTTTGGCCTGGAGGATCCTCCATTATCAAGGAGCATCCGTCCCTATTCCCGGAGGAGAAAAGGACAACCTTCAGATCTGGATCCAGCCCTACAGCACACTGGCCTATGCACGCCAGACCTCCGTGCTGGTGTCTTGGGGGGGGGGCGGTGGCGAGGCCGGGTGCTGGGGACACACCGGGAGCCCTGGCCAGCTTGTGCTTCCCGGGGCACGCGGCATGCCGGTGTTGGCAGAGCCTGAGAGCTTGGTGTAAATACGCAGGCTTTTCCCGGAATCTCGTGTTGATCAGTACAGACAGGTAACTGCCCGGTTGTTTAAGGGTGGAGACCCTGGGCGGGGGCGACCACAACGAGAAATGGAGTCAGGCTGAAGGAAGGCATGAGGCACACGGAGGCGGTGGCAGGTTCCCCGTGGCGCGGAGATCGGGGCAGGCAGGACCGCGAGGGCCCTGGGGACGGGTGCCGGCCCTCTGCCTCGAGCTGGCATTGTGGACGCCTCTGACGAGGCAAACTGTTTATTTCTTAGGACTTACCCAGTCCCCATAACTCACAAAACAACAGCTCTTTGGGCAGAAATTTTTCTTAGTAATGGGAATGAGCAATAGGGAGAAACATGCTCTAAACAGTGACACTATTGGAAATGCTTCCTTGCTTCATGAGGCTGTCGGATTCCATTTCTTTTTCTTACAAACCAAATTGATTCAGCATAAAAAGTCATCTACTTGGAAGGAGCCTTCCATCACCGCTGTTCTGAGAAGCTGAATTAGCGGCTAGCGGTGGTGATCGACGCCTTCGGACCACTGTCGTAGTGGTTTCAGATGTTACCCCGGCATTGGGGGCCGTGGTGCTTCTCTCCCTTCTACACTACGTGTCAGGACAGGATATCCAAGGGGGAGGATGGGTCTGAAGACCACATCTGGCTTCTGGGTCGGGGACAGGCGTCCCAAGGCTGGGCATTTATTCTGATTTTTAGATAAGAGCCAGGTCCTATGCCTTTCCACCTAATGAGAGTCAGAGTTTATACGTAAAAAGGACTTGACAGTGGATGTTCACTTAAATACCCATTTTTAACAAATGGTTGCATTTTCTGTAAGCTGGAGGCTTTTGTGGGGTCAGGTTGAATTCCTGCTGGAAGACAATTCTTAATGGCTTCCTTCCATCGCTGCCCAGCCCGTGAGGGAGGCACCAAGGGCTCTTTGTTCAAAACCACCTTTTCACAATGTCGGCACAGTGAACGGCACGAGAAGATGAGGAGTGCGTCTCCCTTGGGGGCAGTGGCATGCTGACTTCTGGCTTTGGGGGTGGCAACAGTGCCTCCCACGGGGAGGAGACGGGCCCTCCCTGCCTGTTAGGAAAGGATCGGGGGCCCTCCACTCAGGATCCCCTCCTGTGACCAGCTCTGTGTTCTGGTGCCGCCCTCTGGCCCCCCAGGGCGAAATGCAGAGAGTCTGGAAGGTAGCGAACTGTCCTTCATCTGGACTCGGGGGCCCGGCCTCTCCTCCCAGCGCCATGAACCAGCAGCTCGGGAGCTGGGGAGACAGTAGACGCTCAGATGCTTCAAGTTGGCGACAGGACCTGCCACTGTAGGTACAAATGCTAACGATTTAACTTGCAAAATATCCCCATATTGTTTATCACCTGTGTGATAACAGTTACCGGGAAGGTCCAAAGACACAGAGGTTCTCCAAAGCCATTTAAGCACAGATGGGAGTGGACTCGCCCACCCTCCACCTGCCGGCATCTCACGGGCAGGCTGGGTCTGGAGGGTTAGAGGGAATACAAATGTAAATAGAGGGGCACGAAGGTTTCAGGTCTGGGGGACAGGAACGGAGGAATGTCTGTGGCCTCTCTGAGGGGCTGTGATGCGTGGCCGCGAGGAGCCTGCGTGCCCCCCCGCAGGGCCCTGCAGCCAGCTATGCCTGGCGATGTGCCAGGAGCAGCTCCCCAGACCCGGGTGGTGCCTGTGCTGTTTCCAGGTCATGAAGGCCGGGCCCCTCACGGTTTGCACCAAATTGCCGGGGGTGCCTGGCGGCTGCTCCACCTCTCTCTCTGGTTTCCGGTGGAACCCGGGCTCTGGGGGGAAGCACCAATGTCAAGGAGAACCTTGCCGTTCAGCTCTTCAAAACCTGCTTCGGCTTGGCACCTGCGTCGAGCACTAAAAGGCAACAATGAAACCAAGCACCGGAAGCAAAGAAAACACAAGCTTGAGATGAGCAAGTGCTGCAGGAGAGATGCGGGGGATGCCTGTGGGAAGTGATAGAGACGGACCTCCCCAACGTGGGTGCCCTCCCAGGGGGCCTCAGCTAAGAGACCATGCCACCAGGGCCCAGGCAGCTTCCAGTCTCTTCCGCCCAGGTTCACAGCTGTGGGTGGGAGGCATTCTTGCAGATTTTGGGAATTACACTCGTCTGTACTGTGCAGGAGGAAGGAGGAAGTGAAGCAGCCGAGCTATTGACATACCAAGAACTCAAGCCCGAACGCCCGGGGCAGGGGTGCACACCCAAAGTCTGTAGAGCAGGCGGGTCCGTGAGTGGGCCAGGTGTGCAAATACTGTTAAAGGGAAGCCCGGGTCCCACATGAGGATGGCAGATGAGGTGCTTGTGGCCTCAGGGCATGTGGGGAATGGCTGGGTGGAAATCTGATGTCCTCTGAGGTCTTGTCTCCGGGAGAGCTGTTCTCCAGCTCTGGGCAACGGGGCTGTGTAGACAAGCAGGCCCAGTATCTCCAGGCATGGCTATTTCTACACAAGCTAGAAATCTGGACTTGGGGGTAGTTGGGTAGGACGAGGTTGTGTGGCTTAGTCTGGACCCTAACGTGTAAGAAGAAGGAAATCTGGAGACACACGGGGGAGGACACACGCACAGACAAAGGCAGAGGTCCATGACACTTCTGCAAACTAAGGACCGCCAGCAGCACCCGAAGCTGGACCCTGCCGACATCTGGACTTGGGGAGCCGGGCTCCTAGTACTTGGAGAGGGTAAGCACCCATTCTCTCAGGCTCACTCGAGGACTTTGCTCCAGCAGCCCCAGGAGCCAACGTGAAGGGAGGTGGGCCTAGAGAACAGAGTGCAGTCAGGTAGTACCAGGAGGAGAGAGCCTGGCAGGAAGAAGGCAAACCACAGCAGGGGACAGCAGAGTAGTAGCTGAGTGATAGCGTGGAGCTCGGGGCTTCCCAGACGTGGTTCTGTGGTCCACATCTGGGATACGTGCACACTACACTGCTTTCTTTGAGATTCAGGATGGTCATTAGCTTTCTTAAGGCTCTGAGAAGTCCTGCAGCAAAGCAAACCAGCTGAAATCTTTCCACCAAGTGTTTTCCAAGATGATTTGCTCCCAGGCCACACCCTTGCTCAGTGCAGCAGTTTCTACTCTGCCGACGTGCTGTTTACAGACACTGAGGAAATCATTTGGGGGAGCAAGTGGAGCAGACATTGAAGCCGGAGGGCTTTTTGCCTGATGTTGTAACTATCAGCCAAAACAAACTGAGAATTGATTGGCTCACATTACAGTTCCAAGTTAGTCAAGGGTTGCTTTGGGAAACACCATTTTCCTTTTCCTTCCTTTAAAGATCTTACTTATTTATTTTATTTTATTTATTTATTTATTTTTTTAATTTTATTTATTTATTTGATAGAGAGAGATCACAGTAGACAGAGAGGCAGGCAGAGAGAGAGGGAAGCAGGCTCCCTGCTGAGCAGAGAGCCTGATGCGGAACTCGATCCCAGGACCCCGAGATCACGACCTGAGCCGAAGGCAGCGGCTTAACCCACTGAGCCACCCAGGCGCACCTACTTATTTATTTTAGATAGAGAGCACATGCGAGTGTGAGTGGGGAGAGGGGCAGAGGGAGCAGGAGAAAAGCAGTCGCCCTGTTGAGCGCAGAGCCCGATGCGGGGCTCAGTCTCACAACTGAGATCAGGACCTGAGCAGAAACCAAGTGTCGGTCACTCAAGCAACTGCACCACCAGGCGCCCCAAGGAAATACCGTTTTCTTGATGTTACCCTAGAATTAAAGTAATATCTAATACAAAAGTATCCAGGCCACTTTTGGACCCATGTAAATCCAGATACAGCATAGACTGAAACCCGGCGTGAGTCGGGAAGTTTCAGTACTAAGACAAAGCCTTGAACAAGGTTCTTCTCAGAGCAGCCTTGGCGTTGAATGTGCCACAAGCAGGCACCGGGACAGCTCAGGGTTCTCCTCATACGAGTTCGTGTCTTGAAGGACCCAAGACGTGACTCTTCAAAACCACGGCCCGAGTCGTGTGAATAGTGGTAACCTAGTGTCGACAGCTCGCTCAGCCCTCAGAGTTCCCGCTCAGCTACGTGTCTAAAGTGGTCTTTGAACAAAATAACCCTTGACTTGGTAATCCTGTCACATGGCCCATTCCAGGAGAGACCCTCTGAGACAAGTCAGGTCCCGAAAACTTTGTCCTGGAGCTTCTTTGAATCATTGTTTCCAGTGCAAAACTCCTGGTTTCTGTGCACAGGACTGTGTACGTTCCTCCCTGTGCAAACTGCTCCTCTCCGGCCCAGCCGCAGGCCCTCCAGCCCAGGGAGACTCTCCGCATCTCTGCCCGGCTGCTGCAACCCCGTCCGTTTTCTTCAGGATTTGAAACAAGCTTTCCCGTTATGAAGAAGGTTTTGTTTCTGTCATTATTTCTAGTATCTAGAACATGCCGAAATGCTTACATCACGCTAATGTTTACAAAGCTCATTATGTATTTTCCTCAACAACCGATTATACCCATTCTGCCAGAGAAAAAGACTTCTGGGTCTCCGTGTAAGTGAAATCTAGACTTATTGCACCAAAGGAAAGAAAGCTGTGGGTCGAAAATCCCATGTGTACACGATCAGCACATACATTCTCTCAATTCACAAAAAGCTACTGTTTCTCTTAGACCGTGAAAAATACAAAGAGTAGTGTTTGCCCAGACAATTATTCGATTTGGGGCTATGCCTTGTATAGTTAAAGTGCTTGATCAATGAATTGTCTCCTTCTGAGTTTTGTTTATAATTCTTTTTAAAAAAAAAAGATTTTATTTATTTATTTGACAGAGAGAGGGAGAGAACCGTGCTGAGCAGGGAGCCTGATGTGGGGCTCGATCCCAGGACCCTGGAGATCATGACCTGAGCCGAAGACAGACACTTCAGTGACTGAGCCCTCAGGCACCTCTTATTTATAAATTCTTTGGTCACTGAATTACATGTAATTTCAGAAGTTAGATGGTCACTCATTAGGATGGAATGCTTGCCTGTTCGTATTAAATGCGGCCTTCCCAGAATCTGATTTTGCCAGACCTACAAAATTACAGTTCTGATGGTTTTATCTACTTAAAGATTAAACATTTTTGTAGGATTGAACTACTGTAAATAACAATCCTCTCTTTTATTTTAGCTTCCTCAAGTCTGATTTATTTCTGACTCTTGCACTAGCTCTGGTTGGACAAGTATAGCTTGCCATTTCTTTGGTATAGTTAGACCCACTCTCCTTAATTTCTCATAGAAATTACAAATAATCTTCCAAAAACCCCAGGAACATATCTTGGTGTTTACTCTTAAACATGTCTCACCCTAAAAATCGTTGCATTTCATCATTTCACTGCCAAGTAGCAGGTGACCTTTCTCTATGTATCTTCATTGTCCGAAACCCACGTTATGAAACTCCTCCTCCGTTACATCAGAAGTACGTGCATTCGGAGAACAGTTCCTGCAACTGAAACTTCATTAGGTTTGTTCCAATATATTTAAATTCACATGGGAATCACTCTTTTTAATATCTAATAAAGCTTCCACCTCAGGAACTGCAAAAAATTTAATTATTGTATGAATAATTCCAGTATAAAGGAATGTACATCTTCATTTAAAACTAAACCCCAAGGGGCGCCTGGGTGGCTCAGTGGGTTAAGCCTCTGCCTTCGGTTCAGGTCATGATCCCAGGGTCCTGGGATCAAGTCCCGCATCGGGCTCTCTGCTCAGTGGGGAGCCTACTCCCTCCCCGCCCCCCGCCTGCCTCTCTGCCTACTTGTGATCTATCTGTCAAATAAATAAATAAAATATTAAAAAATATATTAAAAAAAATAAAAACTAAACCCCAAACATAAAATGTTGAAAGAATAAATACAAGAGATGTAACACAGTAAATGAGCAGTCAGGAGTTGATAATAGCGCTAGCTAATGCTTACCAAGGACCTACTACCTGCCAAGCACCGGCCCAAACTCTTTACATGCGAGTGAACTCATAGAACTTCTGATGAGCCTGCAAAGCAGGTGCTGGGATGACACCCATTTTCCAGAGAAGACGACTGAGGCATATGGCTTCATCAGTGTGCCAGCTAGTACATGCTAGGGCCCAAATCTGAATCTTGGCAGACTTTGGATTTTCTGCCTTAGCCTTGACTCCTTATTAAGTAACCCAAAGACTCAAAAGAAGAGAAAGCAGAGAGAAAGAGAAAGCTCTATGAAGACAGCCATGTTTGTCAAACGTTTTGACCATGACCATGCCACATAAAGGTCCCGTCTACGTGCATGTGCGTAAAAGTAGGACTCACTGGTTCAACTTGCCTGCAGCCTTTTTCTATTTTCTATTCTACTTTCCTTCACTGAAAAAATGCTGGATTAGAGCCACTAAATTGATCTCATGACCCACAAATGGGTTATGACTCACACTTTGAAAACTATCTCTGTCAGTAACACAATGAACACGCAGGGCCATTTAAAGAGGAGGGACATCTGTACAAATTCGGAATTCTCCTGAAGGTGAGGGGCAAGAACTTCAGAATCTGTTATTCTAGCATTAAGGTCCATATGAACCAATGGCATGGGTTAAACCTGGAGTCTGAAAAATTCTACCATGTTAACAAGATTCTTATGTTAAATATTTTGAGGGCAACAAATATGCAAAACACCATAATTTAGGATTTATAATTACTTCTCATCATTGTCAATATAAATGGCAAACAACTTAGTTTCGATGCATCTGTGTTACGTTTCAGAACATTTCTAGGCAGTGGGGATAAAATCTTTTACCGATAATGTTTTGGCGAAAGACAAGATAGTCCTGCATGATCTGTGCAAGAAGAAAATGGTGCGCCAGAGTACTTAGCTTACCCCTCACACGCCACGACATGAGGTCACATGGTGGAAGTCTAAATTGCGAAGCAAAGCGCCAGCTCCGCTGACACCTGGGCATGACGGTTCCGAGGGCAGCAGATGAAGTACTTGGAGGCGAACGGTGTTTAACCAGCTGGCGGGGGTATCGGATGGAGTTGTTGGTGAGTGTAGCAAGAATAAAGGTCACTTGTATGGTTCAAGGGTATGACTAGTTCAGCCCTCAAAGCAAGACTTTTGGAGTCAAATACATAAATGTGGCTCCGGGCACAGAGCAGTGTGCAAGGATGACTGTACATTCAAAGGACTTAAACCCAAGATCAGATTCTAGGTCCTAATAACTACTGGGTTATAAGCTCTTTGAACCATGAACAGTTTCAAAAATATTGCATTTACCTCAACATTTAATTTTAGGTTTAAATGAAAATGTTTCAGGACCCCACAGTACATGAAAATATTATATGTAAATGCCTAGAATTCACATATTCTTGACAGCTGAGTCCAGTGATGGTTACAAAGTATCTAGACTTTGGCTCAGAAAAGCAGGTGCTGGAACAGACTATCAATTACAGTAAGAATAATACACTATGATTATAATGGAAGCAAGATACAATGTAACTTTAATGAATGGAAACACACATCTACTTTGGCTGTTTATTCATTCCAGGATCAAAACAGCTCCTGAAATTTCTGAGTTTCTAATTTAGAAAATCTTAAATAGGGAGAGAACTGTTTGGACAAGCCTGGCTAACAGTTTTCAAAAACTCATTAGTCCTGTAAAATTTCAATTTATCCTCTCAAATTTGCAAGGCTTCTAGCGCATTTGCCAATAATACCCTTTTCTTTTCAAGTTATCCTCACCTCCGTCTGCAGTTGCCCACATCATTAAGCCGAACACAGAGATGTGACCGCAGGGACACGGCTCAGCATTCCCTGTCAGCAAGCACGACTGAAGCATGAGAAAGCGGGTGGAAAGTGCTCAGTTTCTTTGGCATGTTCGCTTTCTTCTCGGTTTACCCCACTTCTTTAAAGTTCTGAGAATATTTCTGTATATGCAACACCGATTTCAGGCCATCAACACGTTTTGTTAGACGCGGACCCTGTGCAGACTTTGGGCTTGCCCCGGGAAGGTGAGAGCCCGAGTGAAGGAGGGCTGTTCTGGGGACGACAAGATTAATCCCACGGTCCCTGGCCTTCCGTGGGGTTGTCAACGTGCAGGGCCTGCCTCCTGTGCCCCTCAGCGCCACACAGCTCTGGCTGTCCAGAGCCGGGCTGCGCCACTAGCAGTGGGTTCCTCTGACAGGAGGAGAGTGAGGGGGAGGGACCCACTGCAGGTGGCCACTGCAATGGTTCCGCTCAGTGGCCAGATGGTGTGTGGGGGTGGGGGGCGTGCATGGACTTTGTTACAACTCTAGCCAGAGGCCGGCTTCTATCTGCTTTCACTGTGTCAGAGCTCAGGGCTGGTTGAACCTCTCCTCCAATTTTCAGATGCATGGGTCCCTGAGTCTTTGGGGCACTATGCCCCACACCTGCTGTGCCCACTCTCAGCAGAAGTTGCTAGGGAATAGATCATCCACTGGGCCTGCATCCACTGGGCCTGGACTGGTGCAGTGCCCCTGCCAGGCTCCCCTCCAGTGCTTTCAGAAGGCAGCCCCATCAGAGGCCTCATCCTTGCTCTGCTTGTGGATGATGGCCCCTCTTTGGGAGGGATGGGTCTTGAGGCCATGAGTGAGCCACCCTGGAAAGGACCAGGGAAGGCGTTCTGGATAGAGGGAGCTGCCCAGTAACAGTGGTTATCATGCTAGGGGTGCTGTGGACCTTAGCCCGGGGAAGCACAGTGAGGTGGTACCCTAAGCAGCCCTGTGCACCAACCCTGAAAGACCTGGAGAGCAGGGTCATGGCCACAGTCAGAGCTGAGTGTTGGCGCAGGTCTCACTGGTCTGAAAGCTCATTCTCGACAGGACGGCACTGCATCCTAACCTGCATACCCCCCAGGTAGCAGAGAGTGCACGGCAGGCAGACTGGAGGCCCTCTGGAAGATTCCACCAGCAGGTGTCAGTGAGAAACCATCAAGGGCAGCTGGTTTTCGCTGACTGTCTCTCATACACACCTACTTTCTTAACCTCTTCCAGCACGGGGGTGGGGGTGGGGGTGGGGGGTGGGATTTGACACAGTGCTGGTCCGAGAAAGGACGGCAAAAGTCTGCCAGGTGCTCTTTGTAAATAAGCTTTCACTCTTCTGGTGAAGAGATGGGTTGTTGACTTCAGGCCACATGTCCTCTGCTCTTCTTTCGTCTGAGTGGAGCATGAATGCAATCCCTGGGACCGCAGCAGCCACTCTGGGCTCTCGAGGGAGCAGCATGAGGACAAAACAACATACTAACACCCCTGGCGACAATCCAATCAGCCCCAGCAGCTATCAAGCCCTGGACTGGTCATGACAAAAATAACCCTCCATTTAAGTCGTTAGATGGAGTTTCTGTTATTTGGAGCCAACTGCCAACTTAACTGTAGGAGAAGGGCCTGGGGAAAGGGAAGGGCATCGGACCGGGAGCCTCCAGCCGTGTTGAAGCTGAGCGTCTCCTGTTCACAGCAGTGCATTCGATACCGTCCTTGAGTGTCCCCAAGGCTTCTCGTGTCTTCTCTGTGTTTAGCGCTGTTCCGAGTCCAGCCACGTCGCATCCTGCTAGACATACAGAATCCCAGGCCCCACCCCAGAGCTGTGGAACCAGAATCTGCATTTTAACAAGAGCTCCAGATGGTCTGGATGACTGTCACCGTTGTGCAAAGCCCTGGTGTGTCCGGAATGCTGAACACCACAGTCCCTGCTTTGCAGGGACTCTGGAGGGAGGCCAGCCGAGCTTGGAAATGAGAGCATCTCTGCGGGGGACTCTGAGGAGTGGCTAGGACTACAAACCCTGCTCTGGTCCCTACGCCAGAAGAACACAAATCACCCTGGACCCCAAGACCTCAAACCCGATCCCGAGCTTCTGCGGTGCGCCTGGGCGTCTGCCGTGGAAGCAGCCCAGGCGGTTCTGACGCACACAGCTGCGGGACCAGCGGCAGCTCAACGGGAGACCCACTGTGAAGGCGGAGGGAGGTGTGCGTGGTAGAGGTGAAGCAACCCGAGCCTCCCGTGGTCTCAGCACAGGGATATCGCCTAGCGAAGCAAGGTTTCCTGAGGGCAAGTATTGCATTTCAGTGAAATTTCTACTCTTTCCAAGAGTACAGGAACCATCTATTATCTACTCATCCATCCATCTGCCTGTCCATCTGTCCATCCACCCTATCACCATCCATCCATCTGTCATCCCCTATCACCCATCCATTATCTATCCGTCTACCTATCTATCATCCACCCATCATCCCTCTGTCATCTACCCATCAACTACTATTTATCACCTACCGCCCATCACTGGTCCATCTATCCATCTACCCATCCGTCACCCAGTCATCTAGTCAACGATGTCCGGAACGTCGTAGAGAGGTTGAACAAAAGTCTTTGCTCACACTGATCGCCCTTACATGTCCCTGGGACAGACCTCTGTTGTTTGAGCCTCTCTCTCCTCACTCCAGGGACGTGTGCTGACCAGTAACAGAGCTAACTAGTCTGGCCCATCAGTGGGTGGACAGTCCCGATTCGACTGTCCTGCTGCAGGTTTTCTTGGAAAAACGCACTGACAGTGCGGACGGCCTGCTGGTGACACGGCTGACCTCGGCGCTCGGAGCAGGAGCCGACGCGCAGCGCACTTAAAGTAAAAGTGTGATGTGACTAGGGAAAGCAGTGTTGATCGCTCCTCGAACACATCCACGACACCCAGGGCCTCGGGTACGTCATGGGCAGAGCAGACGGTGACCATGGGCTGAGGCACAGAAGACACCCTGTCTCCAGCCGAGCTCAAAGGGAAGGACCACGGGGACAGTTTGGCCCTTGGATACCCCGAGACACCCTAGAACACCCCAGACAGCTGGTGCCCCTCACGATCAGTGCTCTGTGGCCAGGAGACGGTGAACTGCCTTTGGGCCATGAGCCCATGTGCCAGCCTGAGGCAGGGCCTCCATCCTGGACCCTTCTGGCAGCCCCCAGGCTCAGACAGACCTCACCTAAGGGGCTGGTTGAAGGTCAGATGGGCCTGTGGGGACAAGGTCAACTGTCTTTGTGTCTACTTGTGTGACACCATTCGGGTGCTCCTGGGAGGGCTAGGTGTGCCCTCCACCTGGTGGGATGACCGTCCAT
The DNA here is from genome assembly GCA_004024625.1 of Mellivora capensis. Taxonomy (NCBI): domain Eukaryota; kingdom Metazoa; phylum Chordata; class Mammalia; order Carnivora; family Mustelidae; genus Mellivora; species Mellivora capensis. Next base: position 11,750 of record PISX010016050.1, read on the forward strand.
GGGGCCCTGGGGCTGCATATGGGCGCGGGCAAGCCAGTCCGGGCCCAGTGCACCTTCAGGCAGCAGATGGGCTGAGACGTCCAGTGTGCTCAGAGCCGCCTTCTCCAGAAGCCCCTGTGTTCTGAGATCCTGAACCCCGCTGCTCTGGCCACACCTTCAGGGCTGTGCCCAGGGAGGGCTTGGCAGACACCCTAAAGGCCCACAGGAGTGGTCTCCCACGCGGGCTCTCTGGCCTCACAGCCTGGATTAGATACTCAGCCCTGGGGACACACAGGGCTGCCCTGGGCTCTCCCGCCTCCAGGAGGCCCAACCCCATTCATGCCTGCGAAGACACACTGTTTTCAAGAACGGACGCCAAGGGGTTTGGTGGGCAATTACCTGAGAAAGAGCGGTTTAAAAGCCCACCCGCGTCTTCCAGCTGTCCCGGAGTCATAGCTCGGCCTCTGCAGCCAGTCGGGGGGAGGCGACAGAGAGCCGGAGCAAAGCCACCATCCAAGCGGGGTGTGGGGGAGGAGTGGGGGGGGCGGGATATGGACCCCACAGTCCTCACCCATAGCTTTAGGCACTCAAACGCTGGAGAGCTTGTTTTATACATTTTATTTTTCATTTGGAAAACATTTTTTATGTCTGGAAAGATGGGAACGTTTTAAGATGGTTTTCACATTTCTAAAGGAAACTAATCCTAACTTAAATATCAAAGGTTCCAGTAGGTGCAGGGAAGGGAAGTGAGCCGTCAGCAGCTCAGAGCAAAGCCCATGGGGAGGCCCGTCGCTGGGGACATGGACGGCTCCCACAGCTTGTGCAGCTGGTCCTCTTGCGGAGGTGCACGACGACTGGCCAAACATTAGTGAGTCAAACATTCCAGAATTACCTCTACGCCATTAGCGTTCTGCTAATGGAATTCCAACACATCAAGGGCGAAGCTCCAATCTCTTTAATTACAAGAGTAGAGCGAATACAAATGCTTGCAATTGAATATGCAATTTTTAAATGCATGTGAAATATTGAATATTTTCTCATCTGACAATCAAGCTAGCCTTGCAAACATATGCCAACTGTCTTATCTGTGCCTACGAAGTTTAGAAAAACTAGCATTTCCTTACCTCGGGGAGTATGCATTAATAAAATAATTAACGCAGCATTATTTTCTGCTCAAGAAGCTTTCCTTGTTATTCTGGACAAACAGGTATCACGGAGTGGAATTAATCACGCCTCCGCAGAAAGTTGGAGGAGTCACTCTCTCAGGCACACAGAGCTTATCGACAACGTAGACGTTTCTCTGACATTGAAGCAAAGATCAAAACAATTTCAATGAGTTCTTCGCACTGACTGTGGAAAGATACAGATTGGGGTTTAAGGATATTTGTTAAAGTGAGAGCCTTATCCAGAGCCAGGCAGATCTCATACTGTTTCTAAAACCGAGTATCTAATTCAGGACCCGGAGAGTGCGGGGCACAGAACTCAGCCTGAGGGACCAGCCTTACAAGGACCAGATGAGGACCGTGGCTTCCAACATGCTCTCCGAGGTAGGTCCTGCCGGGCACACCAGCCCACCAGGTGCCAGGATCGAGGCCCGAATAGACACCAAAGACCCAGAGGCCCTGCCCTGGCAGACACGTTCTGGATGAGAGAGGGCAGCCTGAACGAGGATCCCTCCCCAGGCAAGCCTTGATTAGGGACAGAGGACTTGCGGGAGCCACCAACTTCAGCAGCACGCCCAGCTTCTTCAGGTCCCGGGAGAGGTACTGAGACAATGAAAATTACGCCTGGCGTTTTCCTGAGGAAAAACGAATCATTACAGATATTCATGGAGAAAGTTCATTTTCCCAGATTGCTGTAGCTCCTAACAGTCTCTGCAGCGGATGCGGGGGCTGGGACTCTGGGAGGTGGGACTTTTTCTGGTTTGCGTGGCGGTTGCCCGTTTCCCAGGCTGGTGGCTCCCGGGCCGGGCCGTGCGCTGTCACTTGCCTGCGGCCAGCAGCGCAGCGCTGCAGATGGAGCTGCTCCGTGGGTGAGCTTGGACACCGGCTCTACGCGCTTCCCGCGTGCGTCTGCGGACGCTGCGGGACCGCTGGGCGGCTGGGTCCCCCGAGAGGTGCCTTCACAATGCCTGCTTCTTCGGAGGGTCCGTGAAAGCTTTTAAAGCCCCAAAGAAGAAGCATCGGGGTCAGAGGATTCTCTTCTCCGTGGCCCCGGACCCAGCCCTTCGCGGGCCCCGGGGTGGAGCTCGCCCTGCTGCCGGCTGCCCCTGATGGCAGCGCCACGTGCTGGCACCCACGAGAAGCCACAGGGCACTGATCAGAGAGGGGTGAGCGGGGACATGTGGGGTCTTTGCGCTCCCGCCACCAGAGGACTCCCTGCGGGAAAGCACGGTGGCTCCCAGCTGACTGGCGGGGGAAAGCGGACTTAAAATTCAAAATCTAATTTATCTTTAAAGTATTTAAATGTATGGAGAGGTTTATACACATTTCCCCCTCATGGATCCCTACAGCTTTTGCCATCTGAAGTGTGGAAAACACAGTTTCTGAAGCGCTGGCCGTCAGCGGCCGTGGTCCTGGGAGGGCGTGTCCGGTTTCTTCTGGGTGATTCTAGGTCAGAACGGGAGCTGCTCGTAGATTGTCCTTCCTACAGCAAATAGGATTATATGTTCTGCATATAATAAAAAAAAGTCTAGTTGTAAAATAAATGTAAGACTTTTGTCTTGGATATTATATCCCTTATTGTAAAAAGCTATTAAAATTCAGGCGTCCTTTAAGTTGAGCTAGAAAGGAAATGAAGCGCCTCGAGGACCAGGATGGCCGTTGAGGGAAAGGACCCCCACGTCCATCTATAAACTCCAGTTTAGGGGCCATTCTAGATTCTAAAAAAATGTGTATCATACCAACCTAGAAGGCATTTGGGGCATTATAAAATCTGCGTGTTCTCAAATAATCCCATTTGGAAGAGCTGAGAGCAGACGTGTATTCCCACCTTTGAGTCACTCAGAGTGACTCGTCCGGATGCGGGAGGCCAGCTCCTCTCCAGGGCAGGGCTCTGAGCCGCAGGCTTCCTCTCGGGGATGCCAGGGGCTCTGGCTGGAGATAGCATCGCACGCTCGCAGCCCTGCCCCTGCCATCCTCGTTATCTTCCCCGGGTTAGTCCAGGGCTTGGGGAAACACTGAACGCACTCAGAAGTGTGGGACTTAGGGGCAGAGCCATCCAAATACAATCTCCCGTGCTTCTGAAGACCAGAAAAACGCAGACACAGTAATAAGTTAGGTAATAAATTAGGGCAGGAAAACCCCCATTAATAGTTCATGTCCTCTAATATCTTACTGAAAAGAACAGTAAGAAATAACCATCGCTTTAAATGGCATCCTCCTCTTAGTATGTATCCACGTGCACGTGTGTGCGTGTGGTCGTGGCGAGGGGCTGTACGTGTGCCTTGGGTGCTGCACACAGGATGGGAAGCGCAGCGTTTTGAAAAGACCCTTTTCTGATAGAAAATGCAGTCAGCATAAGGTTCACAGAACTTCCTTTATTTTACCTTAATTATAGTTTCATTTTAAAAAGCCCCAATAAACTCAGATTTAGAATAAGCACAGAGACACTAACACATTTTTTCATGGTCCAAAAATGATTCCACAGGTTTTCCTTAGCGAAGTCATTTGTAATAGAACTTTTTTATTTATATTCTTAGGTAATCATTTGTATTTTCTCTGTATAAATACTGTCAATTTGTCTCGTGAATTCTAGGAGGAAAAAGGAAGGTATACATTAGTGGTAGTTCTTTCAAAAAAACAAACCAGCCAACCACACACACACACCCCACCCTGGATTTTAGAATTGGAAGGAGTTTTCATGCTACCAACTTCTCTTCTACCAGGTAAGGGAGCAGAGTGAGGCCAGCTCAGCTGGTGCCTCTGGTGCCGTTGGCTGTGCCCCAGGGAGCTCGCTGGCCCAGATGGCGCAGGGCACGCCCACATCCCCCCCACCCCCCGCCCGCCCCAGGGACAGACGTGTGGGCGGACCAGCAGGAGACCCTCCCTGGTGGGTGCTCGTGACAATTCTCCCTCCGTGAAGGGTGCTGAACACCAGGAGTTCTCAGTAGCTGGGAAAAGAAGCGAGAACATAATTTTTTCCCTCGTTGTGTCTAGAATATTCTGTAGATCGAATTTAACGTAGCTGAAAAGTGAGCCAACAGACCCGCACGTCCAAATGCATCACGGCCTGTTTCCCCGCGAGGTGCCATCAGAAGCCCTTCCAAAGGCACACACGGGTCCTGTGCCTTCCCCAGCCGCCGGCAATTAGCAAATGAGCACGGGATTCGAGCACAACAGACTGAGCCCCGAGGCCCACGGGTGGGGTGGCAGGCGAGGCTGGGGGCTCCACTCGTGGGATGTTATCCCTGAGCCACCAGCACGCATGCAAGGACAGAGGTGAGGGTTCTGGGCTTCCATGATATCAGACAAGATAAATCCAGCCCCGTGGAGGGCTGGGCTGTAAACGCTTGCGCCACCGGGAGACAAAGGACGGGCCTGTGGCCGCCCGTGGCTTCGTGTGGCTCCGGTCGAGGCGGCAGCGGCTGCCAACTCAGAGCGGCGGCAGGCAGGGGGACCACCGCCTCCCCGTGCCCACGTGGAGAAAATGACACCGTGCAGAGTTTGAGAACAATTGCTTTTCAGCCCTTCAGCGGTACTTTTTAATTAGTTTTAAATGTGAATGGTTCCTGTAATGAACTTAGAATAGAAATATACTTAAATAAATAATTTTTAGGGACTGTTGGCATTGATGGTTCTCTGATGCGCGGTCTGAGCACTCGAGAGTTGACGTCAGGAAGTAAATATCCGAGCTTGTTAAGCAGCAACAGCTTTAGATTTTTACACTGGAAATGCTTTTGAAATAAGAGATCTCGTTTTTCCTGTGTTTTAATTTATATTATTTCAAATGGTAAGGGCCTGTATTTCCTTATCATTTTAAAAACAGATGAATTTACGGTCTTATTGAGCCCACTCGTGTTTGCTAATTTCCATCCTAGCCCTGAAACCAACACGGTTTAGCCCCCAAGGTTTAGGATCTGTGCTGGCCCCGGCAGGTGGCCTCACACTCCCCAGGCAAAAATCACTGTGGCTTCTGCGTGTCTGTAGCTATTGGAAAAAACGAATGGGTGGTATGAATACTGAAATCCAGGAGTTACCACATTTTTTGAAGTTTTAAGTCCTATAAAGCATTACTGGTGAAGTAAAGAGATCCTCCCTCTGGGAGAGGGGACAGAGGTGCGGGCAGCCCCTCCCTGACCACGTCCCACCTGGAACCAACTTGATGTTCAGTGATTTATCTCAAGCGATCCCAAGAGCCAATATGTGCATTTAACGTTGACGATGGGAAAGCAATTCAGAGTGGTCATTTTGGGGCACGGCAGGCAGTCTCTCACAAGGAGGCAATTTCTACATCTTCGTCCATCACAGATGTTAAAAAAAAAAAAATCCACAATTAGGAGGCTGCATTTTTATTTTAGGAAAAAAGTGAAAAATAAAAATTTCAAGACCAATCAAGATACATGTAGATATTGCTTATGTCTAAGCTGTCAAACCCTTATTGACTTTCCTCGGAGAAACACCACAGACAGGACATCCACCAGCAACGACCAGAACCTCAAATTCCACGGTTTCCACTCGAATAATCAAGGAACGCAATTCAGAAGTCATGTTACATCCTGCATTTTATTCATTTCCGTATGACAAAAATAGTAACCTAGTCTAAGACATCCATTTCCATCAGTAGATGTGTCGAGCCACAGATTTGTCATAAAAAATATTGGATCTCGGTAAGAACGCCGGCTGGCTCAGGGGCCCCAGCCCTACATGGTGCTGCAGTAGAAAAATAGTGTCTCTCTTCACCACGCAGGGAGGGACGGCCTGGTCCTGAATACAGAAGGGGGCACGCCTCGCCGGCCCTTCATGAGCCATCTTATTTACAACACTTTACATTTCTTTTTTTAAGTTATATACACATCCTTCCGGGAGAAGAGAGAACACTACCTGGTACCAAATACTAACCAAAAAAAAAAACAAAAAACCAAACCAAAACAAAACAAAACAAAAAACACCAAAAAGAACACATAAATAATAAAGACATTCCACCGCTGCTGCCCAGCAGCGCCCACGGGCTCGGTGCTCGGCTCCAACAGCAGGAGACGGTGAGGCTGGCAAAGTGAGGAGCCTTCAGGACTGGTTTGCTCCAGGATACGACGTGGCCTCGCTGCGGCTGTGGTGGCGTGGGAAAGATCGTCCCGTGCTCCTGTCCTAGCCAAGAAGCCATTGCTGTCTGGCTCCCGCTTCAGGGCACACATGTGGAACCACATCTCTGGACGTCACGGTCGGAGGAGGCGAGCCGTCCCAGACGCCAGCAGGCCTGCACCGCACAAAATGAGGTAGCGCACACACCCCTGCCCACGGGCCACCCCGCCCGCGGTCCCCAGCTCGGGCCGAGCCATCTAAACAAGGTCAGCAGCTCCAGACCATATTTTGCATGATCAGATGACATTGTGCTTCGTTTTCATCTGAGAAGATAATAAATAAATCAGAAAATGTCCCCGTGGTGACGGATTCTACTGCCGGACGTCGCTCTTCCTCTGTACAGGAGAACCAGGGCCTGGAGGCGAGTCCCGCCCGCACCAGCGAGAGCTGGGCGGTCACTGCACACCAGACCCCCGCCACCCTCTCCAGGGCCCGCCAGCTGCTCACGGTTCTTGGGTTAATTCCTCAGACTCGTGTTAGGGGCCGTCAGGTTTTACATGGGCTTTGTAGAAAAGTTAAATAAATCATTTTAATTTAAGAAATGGCAGGCCCTCGTTTATTGAGGGCTTTTCTGTGTAAGTGGTAAGGATTTCTCATGGTGTTTGACCTTAAGACAAAACAAGAAACTGTGACGGTTTTTTTTTTCATTTTCCTTAAACCAAAGCACTATTTATAAAATACTTTACATCTTTTTAAGTTTTCAAATTATAGACAAACCTCCCTAATACAAAATCCTAAAAGTGCAATAGTATAAATTAAGAGTTTGCAACCACAGTATACAAACATTACCTTTTTATTGTACAACTTTGATAACGTGAAGCATGTCCTCACAACCACTTATAATGTTGTGAATAATTTACGGTGACATTTTGTCTGTAACTTGTTCCCAATCGCTGGGCTACAGACCACACTAGGGGAACAATTGTCCACATAGCAGCTACAAACATTTAAATTTAAAAAAAAAAAAAAAAAAGAACAAAAAAGAACAACAAAAAAAAGGCTTGTCACTGACGGGTACTTGCACACGAAAGCATGCGGTCTTTCCCTGGGGGACTTCACAATTTGCCTGCATTGAAAAAACTCACTTATTTATAGTAAAACAAATTCTGCTTTAAAAGAAAAAAATCACAGAGCCAGATGTATTCTGCGGTACAAAAGCTTCCTCTAAAGGTGGGGCTGCATTATCTGTTACCCGCATAATCTTAACATTATAAATACTACAGACAAAGGGACGGCCAGAAGACGGCGCTGGGAGAACCCGACCACGTCCTCAACAGTCTAAAAGCCAAGTTCAAGTTTCTAACTAACTCGAACAAAACCTTCAAGTGAGTGTCACTGGGACACGCAGGGGACCCCTCTCCCCCTCGCGGGGGTTATTAGGTTTTGGGAGGAACGAGTGGGTGTGGTGTGAGCCCTTTCCCTTCCCAAGGCGGTCCTACAGGACTCCTCTTTTTGATCTCAATTTACGGAACAGCCGGCAGAGTCCCCAGAGCAGTCAGGCTCGCGTGGGAAGAGTACATGCGTCCAGGACAGCCTTCCAGCAGCCGCACGGGGAACGTGTCTTCTGCTACGGGGACCATTTTCAGGGAACCGGGGCCCAAGGCCGCACAGCCTGATGGCCGCCCTTGACGGTGTGCGCGCGGGACAGAGCCGACCACAGCTAGTTAATACCAATCTCCTTGTTATCCTCGATAAACCTCGTGAACGGACGGCTGGCTCCTGTTTCGGAGCTGGCTTTGTCCAAACCCACGATGGGCGGACTGCCGCCGCTGCGCACTTTGTCCATCCCGGCGGCCAGAGAACCCAAGGTGGGGAGGGCGCTTCCCCCGAGACTTACGGGGAGCTGGGGAATGCCCCCATTCTGGATGACGGAGATCTCGTTGTTCTTCATGGCGAGACCATTGGTGATGGCTGCAGCATACTGGTTCCAAAAACTCGGGTCAACGTTCATTGCTCGCGCTGCCAGATCCTTCTGGAACATTTCTGAGAACTTCAGGGCGTCGCCCCCCAGCAGAGCCATGGGGTTTTCCACGGACAGGCGGCGACCGCGCCTCGCGGGGGCGTTGTTCCACATGTGTGTGCCCATGTGCACCTGCGTGAGACAGGGAAACACAAGGCACAGGTGAGCCGGCCCAGCTCCGGAGGCGGGGGTGTGTCTGTCTCCGTGCGGCCCACATGCCGTCGGAAACCCAGCACCGCGGTGTCAGAATCGGTTTCGTTCCCTATTCTCAGCGTCTTATGTTTAGACATGCAATCGTTCTCCTTACACAAAAAGCAAAATCAGTCAATATCTTCGTGCACGTTTCTCTCACTTGATGACCTTGACACAATAAGGTTCCCCCATGTGGTGGAAAGCCCACAGGCCACGGGGGGCTGGGAGGGGGTGCAAAGCTCAGAGGGCACAGAGCATTTTGCCCCTCCTGCCTCTGCCCTGCTCCACAGGATGGCCGTGTACTTGAACTCCCAGCTTTGCTGGGCCCCATGGTCACTCTCCCCCTGACATGGAAGCAGCCCCTGGGGCATGTATAGGCGGCTCCTGTCCTACAGGAAGGAGCAGCCACAGGTTTCGAGCTGTTCACGGTCTTGGAAGAGTGCACCGAGACCCGGGCAGGCATGTGACGTGGACAGATGAGGGCAAGAGTGCTCCTTGAGCATGCCATGCACACCCCACCTTCTGGGGAGAACGGACAGCGCGGTCGTCATCTTAGATAGGAATCCTACACTGACCCTCACGCTGGGAAGCTCCTCACCAGATGCCCGCCGGCCTCTGCCGGCCACCGTGCGCACGAAGGCAGAACCAAGTTCTGGCCCCGGCCCAAGATACACAGTATTTGTATCTTGTGCGAGTGTTTAAACGCCCAGCTTATCTCGTTGTCCCGGTTTCCCCGGATGCAAGACGGCGCCGGGCTGTGCGACCGGCTGCCTGGGAGCAGAGCCTGTGCGGTCAGCCCCCAACAGGGGGCACAAGCCCCCCACGGGGAGGCCCGGCCCGCTCGGGCAGGTGAGCCTGTTGCTACTGCCACACACACGTGCTCCCTGGTAAGCAGGTGCACACGTGACACGGAGGGTGGGCGCCTGGCGAGAGCACCCCCGGCCACGACCCCTGACTCCTTGGGCCTTACCTTGAGGTTGCCCTTCGTGGTGAAGGCCCTCCCGCAGATGGTGCAGCCAAAGGGCTTCTCTCCGGTGTGTGTGCGCTCATGGATCTGCAGGGCGCTGGCCGAGGAGAAGGTCTTCCCGCACGACTGACAGTTGTGCTGCTTGGGGGTGCGGCGCGGCGGGGGGGCCAGCATGGGCGCGAGGCCGGGGGTCATCACCGCCTGGGGCCCCGGGGGCACCTGGACCGCGGCCGGCAGCGGCGCGCCCTCGCCCAGCGGGACGGCTTTGCTGTGCCCGTTCACCTCCATTTTGATCATGGCGGGCGCGGGGCCGGCGACCAGGCTAGGAGTGCTGTGGCTGGGACCTAGGGCAAAGTCGGGGTCACAGAACTGAGAACGCGGCTCGCTCAGCGTGTGCGTCAGTAAGTGCTGTTTTAAATTACCCATAGTGGAGCACCCGCGCCCGCAGACCGCGCAGAGAAACGGGCGCTCCTTAGTGTGGCTGCGGTGGTGGATTTCCAACGCGCTCCTGCAAGCAAAGGGCTTGCCACAGACAGGACACACAGCGCCCGCACACTTACCCCGTTCTCGGCTCAGGAACAGCAGGCTAAAGGGGGCCTCCTCCTTGATGGCCGGCCGGCCGGCCGGGGCCGCCGTGAGGTCCAGCGCGCCTCCGTTTTCGGGGGCGGGGGGCGGGCTGTCCGGCCTCTCGGTCTTTAGTGGCGCCTCCTGGGGCTCCTCCTGGGCGCTGAGGCCCGGGGACTTGGAGGGCAAGCTCTCGCTGTTGCTGTTGATGGGCGACGGGGCGCGTGCGGAGGACGAGGACTCGGACAGGGCCGGGCTACCCGCGCTCCGGCTCTCCAGGTCGCCCGCGGCCGACGACGAGTCGTTGCTCAGGCGGTCGCTGTCCCCGGACCCGTTCTCCAGGGACTTCAGGGCAGTCAGCTGTGGGCAGCTCATGACCGAGTCCATCATCTTCATCTGGTTCTCCAGGGCGGCGATGCTGGAGATGACGGAGGGTGGCGAGGGCGGGCAGGACCCCGCGTAGGACAGCAGCGGCTTGGGCGGGTCACCGGCGGGCTCCCGCAGCTCGGCATCGTCCTCCATGGAGTTCTCGTCCGCGTCGTCGTCGTAGCCGCTGAGGGCCTCCGCGGCCTTGTCGTCGTAGGGGAGCTCGGCGTCCATGGCGTCCTGGAAGCCCTCGGGCAGCGGCGTGTTGGGGATCTGCCCCCCCATGTGCATGCGGATGTGCTGCTGTAGGACCACGGCGTTGGTGAACTTCTTCTGGCAGATGGGGCACGAGTGCTGCACACGCAGCGGCGGCTTGGCCCGGTGCACCCCGAAGTGCGTCTTCAGGTTGCCCTTGGTGGTAAAGGCGCGCCCGCAGATCTTGCACTTGAAGGGCCTCTCCCCCGTGTGCGTCCGGTAGTGCATCTTGAGGGCGCTCTGGCAGCTCAGGACGCGGTGGCAGATGACGCACTGGTTGGGGTCCGTCATCTTCTTGTCGATGTTCTCCACCAGCTGCTGCAGCTTGGACGTCTCGGACGTCTGCATGGAGTCCAGGAGGCCCCCGAAGGGGAACTTGGCCTTGAACTGGTCCGAGCCGGCTGGAAGGACCGGGCTGCATAGGCCCGTGGGGGAGCTACTGTCCGTCAGGGCGGCTGCCGCAGACGTGGCAGAGACCTGCCCACTCCCGGGGGCCTCCCCTGGCCTGGGGTTCGCGCAGGGGAGGCTCATGGGCTCGGTTTTGGTCAGAGAAGAGCCGCCGAGCCCTGGCTGGGGGGACTCGGCTGGCCCCGGGACGCCCGACTCGGAGCTGTTGAGGCCGGGGGACAGGGAGGTGCACTCGCTAGATGCGGGCGAGGGCCGCTGCGGGGAGCGGCTTGCGGGGGTGAGGCTGGGGGAGTCTGCGTAGCCGCCGACACCAGGGATGGTGGGCGGGAGCTGCAGCCCGACCGACGTGGGCACCGTGGGCAACACAGGCTTGCTGTCCAGCCAGGTGGTCACTGGCTTCTCCGGAGGCAGTGACATCCCGTAGGGGATGCCGGAGCAGGTGGGCACGTTGTCCAGGTACTCCGGGACGGGGTAGGGGTTCATCTGGATGTGGGGGTACTTCTCTTTGTGCCTCTGAAAGTGGACCTTGAGGTTGCCCTTGGTGGAGAAGCGGTTCCCGCAGACGTTGCACTTGAAGGGCCGCTCGCCGGTGTGGGAGCGCAGGTGGATCTGCAGGGCGCTGTCGCTGCCGAACACCTTCGCACAGAATCGGCACTTGTGCTTGAAGAAGGGGTCCTCGGCGCTGGCCTTGGGCTCGAACACCGACACGTTCGGGGGCTTGCCCTTGCGGTGCTTCAGGAGGGCGGACAGTGGGTCTAGCGCGTTGGCGGTGGCCGCGATGCTGACCAGCGGGTTGGGGAAGATGACGCTGCTGGCGGAGGTCTGAGGTAGAAGTGGGTTTGGCAGGCTGGGGGCTGAGCTGAGGAGGGGCCCTGGCCCCAGGGTGGGGGGCGTCGAGGCGTTTTGCGGCTGGGAGCTGCTGCTGGAGGGGCCGGCCGCCAAGGCCGGGACGGTGGAGGCCGGGGCCGTGCCGGAGGATGCCGGCCCGCTCGCCTCGGCGGGGACGGAAGGGCCCCCACCGGGGACGTGTGGGGTGCTTGCCCCGGAGGCTGGCTGGGACAGGTGCTGGGGGCCCTCGTAAGCGGCCGGCTGGGCAGCGGGGCCAGGAGCGGTGGGCGTGGGGGGCGCCCCAGCCGAGAGCTGCAGGGCCGAGTGCGTGGCCAGCCCCTGCAGCTGGCTAGAGGCCGGCACCGGGGCGCTCGGGGCCGCCGTGGCCGCCCCGGGGTTCAGGGGTGGCCGCAGGGGCTGGCGGTTCATCATGGCCACCTGGCTGCGGATCTGCTCGATGAGCTGCAGCTGGTGAATCTGCTGCTGCTGCAGGGCCATGAGCTGCTCCAGGATCATGGGGACGGCCACCGCCGCGACCCCGCCGCCCGACCCCACGCTGCCCGCCGCCCTCGCGCTCTGGGAGAACTGCGCCACGGCCACCTTGGTGCTCAGGAGGGTCTCCAAGGTCACGTTGGTGTTTGGCATGCCATAGGCGGCCACGGGCGCTGGCTCGGGGATCTGAGGTAGGGGCGGCTTCCCAGCAAGTGAGGGGCCGGCGGTCTGGAAGCTCTCGTCCCCGGCAGGCTCGGCCTCCATGGGCTCCTCCTCCTTCTCCGGGGCCCTCGCCTCACCGCCCTCGCCGCTCTCTGTGGGCGCCGGCTCCTCGGCCGCCTCGCTCTCCGTCCGGTCACTGGGAGAGCTGGCCGGGGAAGGTTCTGGAAAGTGCTCGGACGGTGGGGCCGGCTCATCTTCGCCAACGATCAGCACCGGCGGGTTTTTCGTGCAGCCCTTCTTGTGCTCCAGGAAGTCGGTCCACTTGAAGAACTCTGCACAGCACTGCTCACACACGCTCGTCTCCTCGCTCCCGCTTCGGCCCTCGCTCCCGCTGTCCCCATCGGAGGCCCCGTCCCCGGGGGCGGCTACAAAAACCAAGAGATTACGTCAGCCAGAGGCTCCTGAGACAACCACCTCCATTTCAAAATTTCGCACATAAGTAAAATCAATATTTTTTATTTTGTACAAATTACCCCACTTCAACGTTCCTGACGTCCCAGTGTGTGTATTCTATGACTCTTTCTAGCTGGCTAATCATTTTCTCAGCACAATCCATCAAATTATGAGGCTCTATCAATTGTGGATACGGCTTCTTAATGAAATTCCATAGAAGCCATTGATTTCCAATATTTTCATACAATCTGCAGCCACCCTGTCTGTTGGGCACAAAGGCAGCTTTCGACGGGCTCATTAGGATTCCCCCTACCATCGGGCTTCCTCATTCCCAGCAAAATGAGAGATGCCTTTGCCAGTTCACTTAATCGCTAAACTAATCTGTAACCTTTCAAACTCACGTCAGCACCTGACGGGGGAGCCGGCCGCCGGGACTCTCGCAGGGTTGGACCGCGAGATTTATTGTCTTTGCGCGGCGCAGACATTACGCATTTAATGTAATTCTATAGAACCTTCCAGATCAATGGGCATTTATTTCACGTATGAAATCTCATCTAAATACTTTCATCTGTAAATGTAACAAAGAGAATATAAGCGCTTCTTACGTCCCTGGTCAGAAAAATCGTCTCCCTGACTCCTAGTTCGATCAACCAATCAATCCTGAATGTTCTCAGCTAGCCCTTTGACTCTCCTCACGGACAGGGCACGTTTCTACATTTTAGGATCTGCGAAATGAATATCATCGATATAGTCTGGGCTGAAAATTAATCATGTTAATACAATTAATTGGCTCTGTCAGATGCAATATTTCTTGGTGAAATGAAGCAAAATTATATGTTGTTGTGATTAGCCAATAGAGTTCGGCAGTTGGTTAACAAACTAGAAATTATATATTTAAAGTTCATTTATGTTGACATGTTTAACATGAGAATGTTGTAGTCAGACACACTTTTTGTACCTATTTTCATCTATTCTCATAGAAAGACTTGGCAAATTATATGCTTGTGCCATAGTGGAAAGCCCTCTAATTGGTTACACATGTTTAATTACTGTTGTAGGCAGCTACTTCCTGACTTCCCGTACCCTCTTGTGCCGAATAACAACCATGTTTAATGAACAATTCTAATTCACACCTGATCAAATAAATGGCCATCCAGGAGTGAGGCATCAGCACACGGGCACATTCCTAGCTCCTATTTTTTGGGAGCTGGGATGAAAGGTAATGCCTGGTAATTACTCGGGCTGGATGTGCTGCCGTACGTATTCCTGACTCATAACTGCTTTTCGTCAACTTACAGAAGGAGTGACGGCAACAAATCAGTTTGAACAGAGACAGATGACAGCTGCAAATCAGCTTTTTGTTATCCTGCACAGTTGAGTGTGAGAACAAAATACCCTCAAATTTGTGTCCCCACAAATAATTTGCTGCTGTAACATCAACAAATATATTTGCTAAAAAGTCTCCATATTTCTTCTTTTTTTGGGGGGGGGGCGGTTTGGAAAAAGAACAACTTGGCACTGGTTTTAGTAGAGAAATCTGATTTTTAAAAAATAAACTGCAAAATCGCTTAGTCCCTCTACTTGGAAAGAAAATAAAAATATTTTTCGAGGCTAGTCAGCTGCTCTCCACGAGGCCATTATTTCCAGGTAATTTATACGTGCCTTTAAAAAAATTATTAGCAGTGTTCAATTAGCATTTTCTTAACTGGCTAAACCATCTGAAGGGGGGAAAGAAGTTAGAGCTTGTGGCCCATAAAGACATGCTAGACTCTTAAACTAAATTCAGTGCTGAAGATCAGACTGCACGAAGTCTCATTACTGTATAAGGAAGGAATGTAATAGGTGTCTATAATGAGGTTGAATATAGCTGGAAGCAAAGACACAGCTGATTTATACTGCAGATAGGAACATTAACAAAATAAATACTTGCAGTACTTAACTTTGCTCAATGTGTGCAAAATCTAGTTTTAAACATGCTGATGTTATAGAGACACACACACACACACACACACACACACACCCAAAGAACAAAAAAAAAAACCTACCCCTAAAATCCTCAGGTAAACAGCTTCTGATTTAATAAGTAATCAAGTTAGAACCAATGTTACACTGTATCATAACTATTCTAACTAAACAAAACAAAGTATTTCTTAAAGTTCTTTTTTCCAATATTTAAAGAAACGATATTAAAGGCTTGCCCTCATCTTCTAAAGATTTTTATTTTAAAACTTTTCAAAGAGAAAAATACCAAGAAATTAAATATTGCTAATTTGTTGAACTATTTTCTACCTTTAATTCCTCAGAGATAAAATGTGTCATCATAGGGCACACAGAAGCATTCACATGGTGTAAACATTTAAAATTTTATGCAATTAAGCACTGTGTGGATCTCACTCAAAGACTGCTTTTTCTGTATGCGGATTATGTGTTACGGACGATTCACTGAATAAACGCTTACAATAAGGCTGACTGAAAGTGCGTTCGGTGTTTGAGAAATTAGCTTAATTGTAAATAAATGATACCTTACAAAGGAACATTTCCCAGATATGCTGTGTAACAAATATGTGAAACACAGAAATATTTTTTTTTTTTTCACCACGTTTTTCTCGGAGCTTAAGTGACCCAAACAAACCTCTATTTACTTTCAAGATAATGTTTGACGTTTCCACTGGTTTTTCATGCGCTAGGACTTTCCGGATTCGTATCCAAATTCATGGAAGCTGGGAAGCGTCCTCCCAAGTACTTTCCTTCTCCCACGGGCGGGTCTGCAAACACACAGCTACTCCTCACCTGCAGAAACCGTGCACTGAGCTTCTCAGCCCTTCCTACCAAATAATAAGCCATTCTGTTTAATGCAGTTATAAATGATAATTACCTAAACGTAATGAAGATATTCTTGTCAAAGCAGAATACCCTTCCACTTATATTCCTTTAAAATTGAAGCAGGAAAGCAAACCTGCAGAGGAAATTGTGTAAAAATGGCATTCTCGCCATTGGACCTGTTAACAGTTCATTTATCTCAATGAACCTAACAGGACAATCGTTGGATCTTATTATAAGCAAAGTTTCATAATAAATTTGCCTTTTAAAGCTAAAGCATAGTTTAAAAACTACAATGAATGAAGGAAAAAATTCTTCACATTTAATTTAGATTTCTTGGGGCAAATAATTTAGAATCATTTTTTCTTTTGTTTAATTAGGATCTGTGCAAACACAGTCGCACTGACTTGCTAAGATCATGCACTATCAGGTAAGGTAAGAGTATTTCACTACCAAAGTGTGCAGGTGGTTCGCATCCCACGAAAGAGAGAGAACCGCACATTTCATGAGATGGTCTTGAAAGCAAAATGCATACGAATAAAACCCCTAATATTTCATTATGGAATTATAATTCTGGTTGCATGTTTTGAGAACGGCCTTGAACAACAAGCATGACTTCACCTGACTTTCCCCGGGAGGAAATAGCCCGGATGGGTCCCTCTTCCCAGAGGCAGAGGTCCTAGAAGGAGGAAGACCGCAGGAGTCCAGAGGGAAAGCATGGACTTCTGACAGAACAGAGGGGGACATAAGGAAAGTTGGTCTAACTGGCTGTGACAGCGCCTCTCGTTACCACGATCCGGTGAGTCCCGTGTCGTTGGTTTTTTTCTTCTTTTTTAAAAGTGCTTTCTATGACAGGGAAGCCCATACTGGAAAACTCTGAATGCAGTTCAGAGAACTTCTAAGGCCCTTTAATCCCGCCCGCGTTGTTTGAGGACATGTCTCTGGACGCACATGCTTGTGGCATCCTCTAGTGAAATTTACATTTTTCAGATTGGCCTTCGTAGTTAGACACAGAAGTTATCACATCCATTAGTTAACGTGGCTTATAGTTTTTATCTCAAGGTAAAACCACCTCAG
Organism: Mellivora capensis; assembly: GCA_004024625.1. Lineage (NCBI taxonomy): Eukaryota > Metazoa > Chordata > Mammalia > Carnivora > Mustelidae > Mellivora > Mellivora capensis. The sequence continues at coordinate 28,572 of PISX010016050.1, forward strand.
TCGGTGAGCCAAGGTAACAGGACAACCCCACAAGGGAGAGGAATTTATGTCTAGAGCAGTGATGGGAAATTCTGTCTTAAGGGAGGGGGCTGGAAAACTAGCATTAGAATCATTATCATTATTGTCAAGGTAATTTATTTTCTGCATCCTGACCGTTCAAGGACAGGATGGAGAGACTTGGGGTTGTAAACAGGCCAGGGATGAGGCAGGAATTTACAGGGCCCGGCATCACCAGCACAAGCCAGGGGCCTGCCCAGCACCTCGGCCGCCGCAGTGTGCAGGCAGGACCTTCCCTTCCTGTTCACAGGCTCCTCTGGGGGAACCCCCCCCCCCCCCGCCCCAGCCAGCGCCCTGCAGATCGTAGCCCACTGCGGGTCCACGTGAGCAGGAGCGGCTCGGGGAGGACCTCTCCCTGGCTTGTGTCCTCCCTGGCCCAGCCGGGCTTCAAGCTGGGCGCTGCTGCTCGGAGCTGAATTGTTCTCCTGAACGCGGTCAGGAGGAGGGAAGAGAGGCTGGGAGATAAAGCTGTTTCAGTTTACAAGAGGAAATGTGTAATTAGTTCACGGCGATCCCACACTTGCTATTTATACTGCAGGCTTTCAGGCCTTCTATCACTCCCCCGATATTCTAGAGCAGGTTCTACAGCAGGAAAACGGGCCCCACAGCCTTCTGGAGAGAGCCTCTAACAAAAGGATACCTTCGAGGGCCGTCTTCAAAATGGATGGATTTCTTTTTCTTCTCACTAATAAAACACACAGAGAATGTCTACGAAAAACGTTTCTGTTCTTAGGAACAAATCCCTCAGTGTGAGAGGAGCCCCCAAACGGTTTCCTTTTTCTCTGTTTTAATTCCTGGTCTGTCACATAATGAGCAGGGCTCATGTTTTCGCTGGCAACGCACAGCACCGTCTCCAGGACTGACGTGGCGGAGGACAGGGCGGATATTCACGCGCAGGGCGGTCTGTCCAAGGCCACAGAGAAAGGCACTGTTGGAATGCGTCTGAGAACATCGGAGACATAAGGGCTCCCCTAAACATTTCCAGCTCCAGCTCGTTTTCAATTTCCTCTCTTGAGGAGGCGGGTGCCCGCTGAAGGAAGCTAAGCGAGTCCACACACAGGACAAGGTTCTATCATTCTGCGGAGCAACCCCAATGCCCACGGTGACTCCCCTACACTTTTGCTACCTATTTGTTAATTCTCTGCAAAGAACAAAAGGAGAAGTGAAACTTGCTCCGTATGGGAAAAGAGATGTTAACTTTCCACTTTAATTAGTAACTATAAAATGCCACGTGGGTCTGTGGGAAAGGAAAAGGTACTTGGTGCTTGGCCTTTACCGTCCTTTCAAAATCTAGGGAGCATTTTTCAAGTCGTCCTAAATTGTGTGGAGACACTTATTTTCTTGCAAATTAATTCTTTTTAACTCCTTATGATAGCTCTGAATCCCATAAAGAAAGATGAATTATCACACACTGAACCCAAGCTGTGAAACAGGAGGGGACAAATAGAGACCCCTACTGTGTTTAACAATGTAGAAGAAATTCCAGACGCAATAGAAAAATTTTGTCCTCTCCCCAGACCTCCAGGCCTGTGCGCGCGGCGGCGAACAGTGGAGGGCACTCTTGCTATGCGGAACGCCCGCACTGACCCGCACTCGGCTTCCCTGGGCTCAGTGGCCCACATCTCAAATTTGTTAAGTAACGACCACCTGTGGCACAGTCACCAAATGTCTTCTGCTGAGAGCAGGGGCGGTTTCTACTCTGCGTGCTGAAGCACCGGGGAGGGAAAGCGCAGTTTCCTGCACGGCCACGTGCAGATGGGAAGCAGCCACGACGCCCACGGGTGTGACCTCCGCCTCCTTAAGACGTTTGCTACACTTACAGCTGCACAGCGGCTCCTGCCTTTGGGTGCCCTGCGGCGGGCACACCGGGGGGCATGCACACGCGTCGCCCTCCCCGCCGCCACACGCAGAAGCGCGCGGAAACAGGTTGGCCACCCCAACTGGTCCCACCCAGGTTTGGGGAGGGGGAAACAAGGCCCGCACAGGGCCGCTCTGGCTTCAGAGGAGGGCAGGCTGGCCCCCAGCGCGCCTCCTCGAAGGTGCCCGCGCTCCAACCCTCGCTCCCACCAGCCAGTTTTCAAATCCACTTCACGTAAAAATACACAAATGAGCACGGCCACTTACGCGTCCAAACACACCTGGGCCAGAACAGCCCAGAGAAGCGGAAGTGCGCTGTGTCCAGCGGCAAGGCTCTGACGAGCTGTAGCCGCCTCGCACGTGGGCTCCGGGCATGGAGTCGTCCCCGTTATTTCTCAGCGCCTGTCCGCGAAGTTGACGCACACGCACAGAACCATTGGCCGGAGCCGCTGCCCGGGCTGCCCGAGCACGGATGGGAGCCCACCGCGGGGCTGCTCATCCGTGCTAGGGCCCGGTCGCTCTCGGAGGGAGGACCGGGGAGGCCGGGAACGCAGACCAACGGCCGCGGCACCTGTGGGGTTAATTTAGCAGTTCAGGATGCAAGAGCTGCACAAAGGCACCCCCGTCTCTCTTCTTGAAGAACCACAAACACTTGTGCTGCGCTGAGATGGGCATCTGATGCGCCGCGGTCGGAGCCGACGCGGGTCTCCCGTGAACAGATTCAGTGTTGACACTTAATAGAACAGTGCTGAGTCGTGTTGCCAAGGTCAACAGCACAGATGCACTAATTGTATTATGAGCTTGACATCTAGTGGCCACCCCTGGCAGGGCAAAGCAGGCAAAGGTTAAATCATCTAAGGCCTGTCACGGCGCCTCTAACGACCCACCTTCAGGGAGAGCCAGGCGGAAGCTCCCTCGCTCTGCAGCCCTACCTTCCAGGCCTTGGGCCGGGCTCGGCAGGCCGGCCGGATGCTTTCTGGCAACGCGGCGGGCCAGGGAGCCACACGGCCGGCCTGGCCCAACCCGGGCTGACTGGAAAAGACAGGCCCATGGACGACAGGAGGTGGACACCAGGCTGGTGCCCGGCAGGTCTCTGGTGGACGTTTCTGCGGCCGCAAGAGGGTCCCCTTTAATTAACAAACAAATCAATCTTAATCTCTCACATAAATAGAGGCCATTCCGTTATTTCATTATTTCAATTAATATTTTACACTTTCGGTAACGTGACTTGGCCTATTTGCGTGGAAATCACACTGACAGTTAACTGCATTTTAAAGCATGAAAGTGTTCAAATTAGAAGAGAAAAATCTAAGGTCACGGCTGCTTTTTAAAATATATAAGTTTATTTAAAGTACTAGGAAAACCATTTTACATAGATTTGACTTATGATTTCGGATGGACGGGGAACAACTTGGCGCAGGCTGTTCTTACAGACCTGTCCCAGGAGCAGCAAAATCAGATCTCGTCTCCAGGAGACTAAGTCAAATACTTTGGTCTTATTCTGGCAACTAGTCAAGAAATCATGTAGGAAAATAAAAACTAACAAAACAAAACAAAACACCCTTCCTGTTATAAATGTTATGCACAAAGTATCCCCTTGAAACAATCCTGCAGCATTAAAAGTGCAGAACGTCATGAGCAGTGAAGACTTGTTTCACTTGGGGAAAAAAAAACCAAAACACAAAACCACCAACACAAAAACACACCAGAACACCCCATGTCGTCTCACACTTAAGAATGCTAAATTCCAGCTGATGTCCAGCACACACAACGGACACCCTGGCTGCATTCCCTCCCAGTGTTCTCAGAGCTACCTTGAGATGAATGGGAAAGCCTCTTAGAGATTGTGGTTGAAAATGAAATCTGACCCACTTTTGCCTGCTTTTGCCATCATCTTGTGTACAAAAAATAATCAGCTTGCTAAGTAATTCCTGCTGTTGGTACATGCCTTCTTCTTTTTCTGGCTCTGAACAGATCTAAAAATATTGGATTATGCATGTGTTGTGGAAGTTTAAAATGTACATAAATCCCAACTGCTACAGAATCAGTCTTTCTCTGTAAGGTGGGAATTGACATGCTTCTTGGTGCCCACCAACTGATGCGTCTTTAAATAGGTTACGTTTTTTAAAATGTTATTTTCAAAATAAATATTTGCAAATTCTTCCCGCCCCAGCCCCCCTTAGTTACTTTTCACCTTTCATGTTTCAGAGAAAACAATCTGCCTACCAATGGTAGAAAGTGGCTTCTGTATTGTTTGCTTTTGGAATGCTGAATTGTAAATGTGTGTAGTGTGGGCTGGGGGGGGGGGAGTACTCAAGGCAAACCATGCATATACAGATAAAAGAAAAAAGATCTCTTCACTGAGGGCTGGTGGCCTTCTTTCCCTTAATTTAAACACAGTCTGTGAATACCACTGGTAAATTCTTAAATCACATGCTTACCACATTTAAAAGGGTTTTTAAGATAGCCATAGACTGTAAGTTGGCAGAAAATAAAAACACACTTTGAAACAATTATTGCTAACAAACAAAATACAGGATGGCAAATTGTTTTAAATTATAGTATCTTTTTGTTCTTAAGTATTCTTTGTAACGACAATAATATACATCTTTATTAAGTTGCATTTTAAACAACAAAGGACAGCAATAGCACACTTTTTTAAAGTTCTTAGTAGGAGTACAAGCTGTTCTGTCAGAAGTTTTAATTAATTTTCCTTAGAACAAAAATACTCAGATGGCTCAAAAAATTTCATTATCCCGTGGTGTGCATTTAACTGAATTCTAACGCTGCATCACATTTATTTCTAAATTTTCAGACAGGAATGAAATAATTTGTAATTTTAAATGATGGTTCTTACAGAGAAAGTTAAGTCTCAGGCATCCTTCAAATAAAATTTTACAACAGGATAACTTTCGAACTTAACACAAACCATTATTACTTTTTCTCATTGTAGCTACATCATCACTATTTCATTTCTGCCATGATAAGGTTTGGGTAACACTCTGGCGCTGTTTCTTGGATAGCCACATTTCACTGCCTGCCTAAAAACCAAAGCCTGAAAAACAGTCATTTCTATATTTTTAAGAACGGATCTCTTTTTACTGTAAACTAATGTGACTGTGCATCGCTGCCCTCCCCAGATTGTACTAAAAATTGTACATGTGTTTGTTTCATGGCATTATCAATAGCCTTCAATCTTACTTCATGCATCTACTGCTTTAATTAATATGTCACGCCCAAACTGATACAAAAGAACTATTTACTTTGTCTCTAAAACACTGTAAACTAACTTAGCCCTCTTAGAACTTCATGCACAGTCTGTTTCTTTCCATTGCATTTAGCAAAATTACAATTTTGAGAATATCTGATTCATGCTAGAGTCAGGTCAGAACCCTTTCTCTTAAAAAAAATATTTTAGTTATCTTACTAATGACGATCAGCACGACCATACATCCACAAGCATTCCTTGACTGAACAGAGAACAGAGTATCTTTTATACTCCATGAACAATCAGCTTCAGAATAATTAAATCAGAAAGAACTATTTTTTAAAAAGTTTGCCTAAAGTACCTTTAAAATGATCCAGGAAACATACTAGTTGACTACGGCTCAGCCCCAGACAGGCTATTTCTGGCCTGTTGCAAAATTTGACCAGGAACTGTGGCAATATCTTGATTACAATTCCCAACGACTGCGGAAAACCTAAGCTTGACAAACTTTAATCCTACGATGGGTAAAAAAGCAAAACAAAACACACACCCTGAATATGCTTCACCTCTAAGTAAATTCAGTAACAAGAGGAATTCAAAAGAGAACTTGTAAATAATTTACTCCATCTAGGTTTTCAAATATAGGCTACATATCCCTCAACATGTTTACACGATTAGGCTCCCCATGCTCGCATTTCTGACGTGAAATTAAAAATGAATAGCAGGGCCTCCGCTAGTTAATTGTTAAATACAAGGGGTTTTACTCTATTAATTAAAATATGCTTTAATAAAAGGAGACATTGCACATTTTGATAAGGACCCTACAAAGCTGAGAAGTATTTACATTGTTGCATTTTGGGGCGGCTGTGAAAGCCGGATTTTAAGCTATTCAGAAGCCACAATAATAAAGCTTTAAAATTCCTCACTGGGATGCAATGTAGTTCTTTTGAAGGAAAGACTGTCTTTCTCATTCGGCAGAAATAAATCCATTCATTTGATCATGTAGTCATTGAGGGCAATACAAAACAAACCAAGTGTGAGAAATTCTATGTGATGAAGTAAACAAAACAAAAAAAAATCCATTTCCATGACAAAAAGATTCTTTGTCCTTAATCTACCCACCATATGCAAGCGTTTCTTTTTAGCATATCTGCTGTTCTAATCTTGGGTGTCGAGGGCTACAGATAAGATTCCCCACCTCCTCAGCGACAAAAAGAACCAAGGAGTTCACTCGTTTTATTTAATTCACTAACTCCCACCGCGTGATAAGCGTTTTCTCCCTTCCCCATTCCGAGGTGCACACATACCTGCTTTGCCAAACTTTGCAATACCGTGTGATAAACTCTTACAATCCTTCTGTTTGTGTTTTTGCTTTTTTGCTCGAGTCTCACGGAGCAAAGACGCGTCCCTGCCCCGCCACAACTTACAACCGGCTCGTCCACAAAGTTGGGCGGCCTGCGTTCTCCAGCAGCGGCGGTCGGAGCTCGCCGCGGCGCCGGCGGCCCGCGTCCCGGCCGCCCCCAGCCGCCCCCGGCGCACCCTGGGGACCCGCAGACGCGCGGGCCGCAAAGTGCAGCCCCGGCCGGTCCCCTGCTCGCCCGCCCCCCACTTCCGCGGCGCCTACCTTCCCTTCGGGATGCGGAGGGAGCTCCAGGCAGCCGACGGGCTGCAGAGGTGCCGGGGCGCATCCGAGAGAACAGGAAAGGCCCGAGGAAACTTGGAGCCACCAGGAACGTGCCGGGTCCTACCGCGTGCGAGGACCACCCCCACGCCGCGGCGGGGCTCACCCAGCTTAATTCCCAAGGCGGCCATTAGAAAGGCCAGGCGACACTGACTTCCTAGTCGCCTCGGAACGGGATCCGGGCTCGTCGGCACGCCGGGACCTCGCAGGCTTCACGGCCCTCGGGGCACAAGAGGCGGCCGACAGCCGGCCTGGGTGGGGGGCAGGCCGGGGGTCAGGGCAGCGGCCCCGCTCCGAGCGCGCACCGCCCCGGGCCCGGCTCCGAACAAAGGTGCCCGGGCGGCGGCCTCCCCGGCCCGCGTCCGGCGGTCGGTGAGCCCCGGACACGTCCCCGCTGCTGCGCCGGCCCGGGGGTCGCGCGGTCGCCGAGGCCCGGCCCAGGGTCCGTGCGCCGGGTCCCGGGAGGCCAGCGCAGAGTCGGCGGCGCGGACCCCTGCGCCCACCCCCCCCGACCCCCACCGCCTGCCCGGGCAGCTCAGGCCCCCAGCTGGCCCGAGCACCGGCGCGTCCGCGCGCTGCGCCCCAACTCCGAGCAGCCGAACCAAGTTTACTTGCCCGCAACTCCGCGCCGCGCGCTCCGGGGAGGACCGGGGTCCCTGCGGCTGGCCTGCCGGGGCCGGGCGCCGCGCTCCGGCTCTGGGACCAGCAGTTCCCCCCAGCCCGCGGCGCCCCGCGCCCGACCCCCGCCGCCCCGACCCCCGCGGCCCCTCACCGTGCTCGGGAGCCCCGTCCGGCGGCGGCAGCTCTTCGTCCGACTTGAGGTGCTGGGGCTTGGCCTGCTTGCGCCGAGACATGCTGCTAGCGGCGCGCGGGCCCCGAGCGGGACATCGGCATCAGCGGGGCGGCCGGCTGGGACGACACGGGGCGCGGGGCGCGGGGCGCGGGCGGCGGCGGCTGCGCGGGCCGCGCATGGGGCTGAGCAATTAGGCTGGTGAATAATGCATGGCCATTAGCGGCGGGCCGCGCCGATTGGCCGGTCTCCAGCGGACTCGGCGGCCTATGCAAATGAGGCCGCGCTCGCAATTAGCGGCCGCGCGGGGCGAGGGGCGCCTGCGGGACCCGGCGCGGCGGCGCTCACATCTCGGCCCAGGCGGCCCGGCGGCTCGGCGCGGGCGCTCCTCGGGGCTCGGGACGGCGGGCGCAGGGCGCGGCGGCCGCGCTGCCCAGGGCGCAGGCGGCAAACTTTGGCGGCGTCCGCGCGGCGCCGTCTCCGCCGGCGCGCCGGGCTCGCCCCTTTATAGAGAGTCTGCGCCGCCGCCCGCGCCCCGCGCGCGCCCCCCCGCCGCCCGGCCGCCCCTCCCGGAGCGAGCGGCCGCGGGCAGGGCTCCGGCCCGGCGCCTTTGTCTCGCCGGCCCGCTCGGGCGCCGCGCCGCCTGCGCTCCGGGCGCGCAGGGCCGGGCGGCGGGCCGGCTCGGCTCCTCCGCGGCGGGTCTGGCTCGGCGCGCCGGCCGCGCTCGGGCTCAGGTGCCCCTGTCTGCGGACCGTCTCTCCTCTCCGGGCTCGCGTCCCCTCCGCGGGCTCCGCCGGCGGCCGGCCGGCTCCGAGGCTCGCGGCCGGAGCGGAGTGCGCACGCCGGGGTGGCGGGACTTCGGCAAGACCAACTTTCCGGTTCGGAAGCGGCGCGGGCCGCGCGGCTCCTCCCCTCCCCTCCCCGCGGCCCCCTCCCCTCCGTCCCTCCCTTCTCCCCCCCCACCCCGCCCCCCCGGGCCCCTCCAACTCGGAGCGCCCGCCCCGCCCGCCGGGCCTCCCCGCCGCCAGCGGCTCCTTAAAGCCAACGGGAGGGAGGGGACGGCGGGGCTCCGGTGTCTCCCCCCAACACACACACTAGCTCCCCTTCCCGACGGGGGCAGGGCCGCGGCGTATGCGGAGTGGGCAGGGGGCGCAAGGTGCCCCGAGGCCACGCGGCTCAAAGTTCCAAGTCCACGAAAGTCTCGCGCGCGGCCCGCTGCGTTCTAGGACTTTCGGGAGTGACTGGGGGAGGGGGCGGTAGGTAAGGAGGTCGCGCGCGTCTGACCCGGCCCCGCACCCTCGGGCGGCCGGTGCGGCGCGCTCCCGCACGCCCACCCACCCTTCGCCCGCGCTCACGCACGCGCCCTCGCACCGCGCGCGCGCCCCACCGCCCCCGTGCACACTCTCGCGCGTGTCCTCGGTCCCCGAGTGGCCACCAGGATGTGCCCCAGGCCCTGGCGCCGCCGCGCCCGCCCCTGTGCGCCCCTGTCCCAGTTTCTCTTTTTTCATTTCCTAAATTTCTTATTTTTGTCCTTACAAGTGGCCTTGTGTGGTACGAAGCTTTGGCACAGATGGCCTCCCCAGTGTCCCCCAGCTGGGCGGATGCGGGCGGCGACTCGGCAGCCCCGAGCGCACGGAGGGCTTCGAGCTCCTCGAGTGGCGGGGGGTGGGACTCTGCCCGGCTGCGGGTCTCCCCCCGCCCCCCCACGGGATGGACCCGGACCCTGAGCTGTTCGCCCGCCTCTCCGCGGGTTTCTTTTCCCTTCTAGAATCTTCTCGATTCCCAGCCTGCGTTCTCTCGCCCGACTCTAATTGTGTAAGTTTCACGAAGCAACAGCTTTGGGCTCCAGGAAAGCGCAAGAAAATCAGAGAGAGGAAGGAAGCGCGCAGGTCGGCATCGCCTCCAAAGACCACCCCTGCCGCCACATTTGTCCCCCCTCAAAACAACAACAACAACAAAACCGTTAAGGTTGGTTTTGTTTTCCTTTTTAGTGGCGGGCGTATTCATTTGGGCGATTTTGGTTTTGAAAAGGAAAAAAAAAAAGACAAATAAAAGATGTTTGAAGTCTAGAGTTGTTCGCCCCACACCACCCTTTTATGGTGAAGCTGGGGGGGGATGCGGGGGGCTTCCTTGTATTGCCATTACCCTGTGAGCTTCCGCGAATGTCGCGAGCATTTGGGGAGGCTCCTGCACCCGGCGCTGAGCTGCAGTGAAAAGTTTTCAGGCTGCAGCCGGGGCTTTGGGGCAAGCGGGGCCAGGAACTTTCCAGCGGAGAAAGGGGCGAGGAGAAGCGGGGGTAGGGGGAGAGGAAGGGAACGTGTCTAGGTGAGGAGGGGGCGGTTGTAGCGAATGGAAGTTTCTTGCAGAATTTACAGGACCGGCCAGAGTTGGGGGAAGTCACAGAGTCGCTGCAGAAAGGTAGATTTCCCTGACGTCTTTCTAGAAGAGAAAGAATGCAAAAGCACTTCATCCGTGGGTTAGACCCCAGGTTAAAGGTGCACTGCTTTTGGGGACCTGGTTAATTTTCTTTTTTCCCCTTCTGCTTCTTCTTTTTTTTTAAATCCACACTTTAAGACGAAGAAGAAGCAAATGTAGGTTCCCACAGCGTCCGAAGCCTTTCAGAGGAAGCCGGAGCCCGGCTTCCCCTCAGCCTCCTGGCCCCCACAGCCCGGACTCCTCCTCTGTCACTCTGTGAGCGCCGACCCCCACCTTTTTTGTTCTTAAGGCCATTCGTCCGTCTCCCCCTGCTCCCAGCCTCTCTCCAACACACCAGCACGATTTTCCTAGGTCTTTATGGGACTTCCAAACACAACTGTTTTAATTTTTGTCAACTTGGTTTGCCTTTTCTATGAGGTGTGGTCTTGGAGAGGCTCTCTGAGGTTCCTCCTGCGGAGTTCCTCCCAGTCTGAGACCCCGGCCCAGTATCTGTAACAGCAAGCCCTGGGACTGCAGAGGTGTCGCACAAGGCGTGCTGAGCTTCGTAAGGGAAGGTGCAGCAGGCTCTGCTTGGCGCTGTGGTGGGCAGTGGCTCACAGCGAGCAGGCGGGAACGCAGGACTCGGAGCTGCCCCGGCCCGCCTTGCCTGGTGTGAGCACTGGTCTTCACCCGGGCGTGCAGGGTGGAGTGGGCTGGGGGAAGTGGCAGGCTCCACACCGCCCTCTGAGCGCACTGTGCTGGGATTTCGTTGAGAAAATCCGAGCAGACATGGAGGAAAGGGTCAGGGAGAATATGAAACGAGACCCTTCGCAAATTCCCCGCCAGGGCTCTAATGGTGCGATCAGTGAATCTGAGGTGCATCCTTTTAAAAAATCGACTGGGGTAAACACGAACAATATATATACATTTAAAAGGTTGAAAGCAAAAGGCGCACTACCTCCTCCCTTACCTGTTCTGTCTTTCTTGGCTCCCCACCGAGATGTGAAACTTTTCTTTAATTGTTTTAACGCAGTGCAGCCAGTTTTGATGAAAGCGTACATATTTTAAGCTTGAGGCACAACAACAGATTTATTGTGAGGTGACAGCGTGTCAACAGCGTATTTTCACAGATGAGGGACAGGATTATCCTCCAGTCGTGCCCAGATTAAGGGCAAGCACTGGAATGTGCGACTGAGGTGCAGACGCGGACTCCTGCATGCAGAACTCCTAGACTCACTGTCACGTGACCGCTGTCTATTAAAATATTGTAATACCTAAATACTATTGCAAAAACAAAAGTTGCTTTTCTTCTCTATAATTAAATCTAATTTGTTAATTGTCTTTCCTCTTGCAATGTTGTTTTCATCTTATGAGGCGACACGTTATTATTTTGTCTGCTTAATAATATTATTTACAAATTAATACTGTAGATTTTACATTAGTGGAACATGTAATTAGATGTTTGATTTTAATTTGTATCATTTATTCAGATAAGACAGAAAGCCTATCTGCAAGATGGATTTGACAAGGGGAGGTTGAAGAGTCGGTTCTATTTCCACTTCCCAGCTTAGGGAAGCTACCTGGCCCTCCGTCCCCAGAGCCCCCTTTACCTGCGGGGCATTTGATAGTCTGTCATGCACTCATTCCCTAGCCAGCTGATACAGAAAAAGTATTAAAGGATTACAGCTTTATTTTCTGTCTCCTTTCATGCTCCCCCCTCCCTCAAATCAAAGTTCTCTTGTCACTGGCCATCACTCCTTTCTCTCGGGTTCCTCCCCCACCCCCAACTTTTGTTTTAGGTCCTTGCCTTTAAATCCGGCATGATTTTGTGTCTTTAATGCTGTGACAAGTGACCGCTAATTGGTTCTCACTTGAGCAAAGATATTACCATACTAATATTATTATTGGTAAGAAGAGGTAATTGATAACACCACCTGCCACTCTGGGGCAGTCACAATGATAAATGTTTCCATCAACAGGAAATCTGTGCCTGGTGTACCACAGCCCAACGCAAACAGCATGTCAAGTGCCAATTATAAATGTTGCTTTTCTGTGACATTGTGGGGGCACCAGGAAACATGTAGCCCCAAATTATGTCTATGGCTTTTCGAAAATGCCTTTTTCCCAATCTTCTTGCTCACCCACTTGAAGATAACTCTACCCTCTTAAAAAAAATGTTCTCCTTAAATAAACCAATACACAACTAATGCCCCGCCCACATTCCGCTCAGCTAATGCTGTCACCCTCTTGCCTGTCCAAGCTATTGAGGTAACTGTGTCGAAATTTTCAATAGATGGGAGCCAAGAGAATAGTATATGAATCCATCCAGGTCTGTGTGTGTCCCAGCATCTTGTGCATTTCAGGATGGCTTACCACCTCACCAGTAGGCTCCCAGGCAAACATTTTGGAGCTTTTCGTGTCTCGCAGGGAAACAGCAGCGCATGGCCACCCGTCTTCACACTCAGGGATGCAAAGGATGTGAAAGTCCTTCTCTTGTAGGCATTGACCCGTGTATCTGGGCTGCACATAGACCCAGGAGGGGCACTTCAGTGTGTATGGTGACAAAAATAATGCTGGCCAGCTAAAACTTTGACTCCCCTGGTTATAGGGAAGCTCAAACGATTATTATTAGCTTGCATTATTAGATGCAGGCCTCAAAAGGCGAAATCAGCTATTGATAATTGCAAGAAGTATACAGCAGCTACTGTATCGATCGGCTTGTCCCTATTCCCCTGGTATGGGAGAGATAAGAAGACTCAGTCTTTAGTGCAATATAATTTCTTTTGACCTATCTGCTTGCTACAGACTTATGATGAATAGCCAGAGTGGTTAAAGTCCTTTATCACGAAAGTTACCCCTTGATATAATATTGATTCTTTATAACTAGCTCCAAACACAAAAATCAAACTGTCCACTTGACCATCATCATCATCAATATCGTCACAAAGCCTCTGGAATAAAGATCAGCACCAGCCTGAAAACGCTTTTTATAATCTTACCAGCTAATCTTTATTTGCTGATGATGAAAAGAAAAAGGGGGGGGGGCGAGAGGGAGAGTGAGCGGAATGTCATTTGGAGGAACACTGTATTTATACGTGCACATATGCTGGGCCGACGCGCGGCGGCCGGTCCTCGTCGGCACCCGCAGTCAGCGTGGCCAGCCTCGCCAGGGCCCGGCCTCCTCACCCACCCCCAGGAATCGGGCCGTCGCGGGGAGACGGAGGGGGCTCTGGGCGAGCTGTCTGATGTTAGAGACCGAAGGAGACCCGGGGCCTCCTGCTTTTTCAAACCAATGTCACACGTCCTGTCCTTGGCGCTCGGCCGGCTGCGCTCGCGGGAGCGCGGGGAGTGGGGCGCACGCCGGGTGGGCTCGCCGGCGTGCAGGGGCAGCGCGCGTGGAGGCGCACATCAAAGACCGCCGCGCAATTGGTGTGCATTTCCCCCAATTAACGGCATTTCCTGCCCCCTCCCCCCGCCGCCCCGCCCCCGCGCCGGCCGGGCCGCCTGGGAGCGGGGACGAGCGGCCCCGCGAGCGCGCGTGTGTCCCCTCAGGCGCCGCTGGACGCTCGGGCTCCTCCCCCGGCGAGCTTCCGGCGCCATTGGGGGGAAGGGGCGTGGGGGTGCGGGAAGGAGGGACGCAGGCAGGACCCCACAACTTCCAAGTCCGGGAACCTCCTCGGGGCCGGGTGTCCGCACCTACAGGCTTCGAGTCTGGTCTCCAGGGGCGGCTGTCTCCAGATGTCCCTCCACGGAACGCCCCCGCCCCATGCCCTCCCTCCCGCACCTCTGCAAGGCTCCGCCACAAGCCGGTGGGGGTAAGAAGGACGTGGCCCCAGCGCGCGCCTCCCCTCCTCCTCCGCGGTCTCCTAATTAACGCCGCGGGGGCTGGGGGCACGAGGGTCCCCCTCGGGCCTGGATTCCACCCTGATTGTAGGACAAAGCCACGCTGCTGCCCCTCCCGCGCTAGCCGGCCCCAAGGGAGGCCCCGAGGGTAGGCGCGGGTTGGGGGCGGGGTGGGGGGAGGCGGCGGGCGGGGCAGGGGGTCCCGCCAGGTGGGGCGGGGCGCCTTAGGCGTCTGGCTGGGGGCGGTCCTGGTTCACTCCCCCCGGCGCGCGTCGCCCCCCTTCGCGTGGACCCCGGAGGCCCAGGCTCAGGGGCGCCTCCCACCCCCACCCCTTTGGCGCCCACCTCCCCACGGGCAGCCACTTTGCTTGATCGCTGTCTGGGGGCGTCTTGGATGAAACCCCACGAGTGATTTCGTGACCTCGCGCCGCCCCACAGTCGTCCTGGGTCCCTGAGAAGAGTGCTGGCCCGGCCCGGGGGGTGCCACATCCGGAGCAGCCCCAAGCAGTCTCCTCCTGCTTTCCTGCTCCGTGGGGGTGGCGGGGGAGGCCGAACTGCAGCTGGCATGAGAGCTGCGGGACCACCCCGCTCGGGGCCCCTGTGCGTCCGGCGCCCTGACAGCGTGAGGGCACCCCCTCCCCACGTCCCTGGCTGGAGTGCACACCCGCTCTTCCTAACATGTTCAAAGAAGTTTTAAAAAAGCGGGCACATCTTTGATGTGACCATTCCCATCGGTCTCAGCTTTTCTCATTATCACAAATGTCATTTGCTTTGGCTCCGAGCTCTGGGAAAGGGCAGAGCTGAAATTCTGCAGAAGACCAGCCTGTGGGCCAGGGGCTCACCCACGGGCCTTGAATCACTGGGATGGGGACAAAGGCCGTCAGGTGCTGGGGTCCTGCTCTTGCTCAGGAAAAACGTCTTCGCTGTGCACCGAGGCACAAACATCTCGACAGCAGAAGGAACATTCTCTTACCCAAACCTGCTGCATGATTTGATGAGCTAAATAGATAAGCAGGTATGTCCCACATGTGGGCTGCGGCCTGGCCTCCCTGGCAGGATTGCAGAGGGGGAGGTGACTCTCTCCACCTTAGTGAGACCCCGCTGGGGAAAAGAAGGACGGCGCTCGGGATTCGAGAGCTTACACACGCTGCAATGTCATTGGACGTGCGTGCTGGCCGTTTCCGCATCGGGAGCCATGGCGCTGAATGTCTTCTGGGCCTTGAACCGTATGTGTTTGATTCCTCCAGACTTTTCTGTTTGCAGTCAGAATGCAGGAGGTGCTGCAGAGGTCCTGCATGAAAGGACGTGGTCCCTGTTCTCCAGTGACGGGGATACACCATCCCCCAAAGGCATGGATTTTCTTGGAATTAGAAAGTTAAAAAAAAAACAACCCTTAATAACAATTTTGATCACTGGGTAAACAGTGGATTTGCCCAAAGTCTGGAAATGTCAGCTTCTCCACATGCGTGCTCTGCTTTAAGAAAAACTTTTGGACTGGATTTGTAGGATTGAGGGTGGAAGGGGTCATAATTTGTCTTACAGGTAGTTTTTCACTTTTCAGTATTCACCGCAGGTTCCTTTAAGGTGGCCGTGTCATAGTAATACTGTAAATTAGCCTGTGTCTACGGGGGCACACTGATTTCACAAAGTCCAGGCTCACTACATCACTGAAGGTAACTGCAGCACCGGCAAGTTTCCGGATGGTGTCCTTCAGCTGGATGTGCCCGTGCTGCCGTATGTTTCATGACTCAGCTCTGCTCCCGGAAAGGACAGCTTTGTTCGCCCACGTCAGCTCTGACCTGGCCCCTTGGGCAGCAAAGGCACCAGGCCTGGTCACAGCACATGGAAGGAAAAGCATGCTCTGAGGCTGGGAGAGAAAATGTTTGGCTGAAAGAAGGGGTCCAGGCAGGAGAGAAAATCAGACACTAATAGAGAGGGCGTGTTTACCTACCCGTGTGGGAGCACTTTTACGGCAGCAGAGGGCAGGAGAAATCGGAGGCCCGGGAAAGCAAGAAGAGAGGGAATGAATGTGATCTTTGATCCCCAAACCAGAGAAGGGGGTGCGAGGGTGCAGGCCTGGAAGGCCTGTGGTCTCAGAAGGAGCAAGGGCAGAGGCAGGAGAGAAGGTGGTTGGCATCGGGGCTCAGAGCAGCGGGCTTGCTCGGAGCCTGGAGGGACAGCTGAGGTTGGAGAGTTGCACGTCAGCATGCTGAGTCACATGTGACAGGATGGGTCTCCCATGCACGTGTCCCCACGGCAGCCACACCACGAGATGCTGAAGCTACTGACCGCACCTCCATTACAGAGTCCCTCTGGCACACCTGTCCTTCTCTGCTCAAAGGCGTTGAGAGCGCAGCGCGGCTCCGTTTGGTAAATGGGACTGCGGTGGGAACCGCTGATTTGTTACGGCGAATTTGAGAACAAGAAATCCTGCTAGCTTCCGCGCTCAGATTTCATCCTATCTTCTCAGACTGGGTCTCCTCCGGGACTCACTCTGAAAGATTATGGTCCTTCCCGTAGAATCGAGCTCTGGTTAGACTTCATTTTATGTTGTTCTCAAATTCATTTCAGAGCCAGCTTCTGCGTCTGTCCTCTCCAGAACTTCAGCCCCATAAGTGCTTCCGCGGACAACCGTGGTGCATGCTTCCGCGGCAGCTGGTCGGGAAGGGGTTCTCTGACGTGCACGAACACATCCACGTACCCCTGGGGTAAAGTTCTCACCTTGCTCCCTGTCAGGTTTCCTGAGCTAATTTGAGGGGAGAAATGTGTTCTGTGCTTTCTCAAAGTGCCTCAACACCAAGGCACCTTTGCCTGAAACCCACGGGGCCAGGCGTCTTGTCGGGAGCTCCTTGGTTCCTCCACCTGTTTTGCTCATTAGCCCATTTTACAGATGCACGGATGTCAGTTCGCTGATACTTAGGACATCCCGAAGGTCCCATGTTATAGAGGAGCCTGCCCACACTTTGGTCTTCCTTGGAGACCATCACGGGGAGCGCAGCCCGCCCTGAGGGTGGTGCAGAGTTCCTAATGCTGCTGAGGTCTTCCCTGGCAAGGCTGACCTTCACAGTTGTCTGCGCCTTGTAGTTTTCCTTTTGCTTTCCTGGCAATATGTCGGTCTTTGTAAGTAGCATGTCACCCTCCCCAGGAGCACTTTGCGCTTGTCCTTCCTGTCATGGTTGCTGTTGTTTGGTTGGGTTTTGGGGGCAAAGTATATCATTTTCTTCTGGAGATGAATTTGTTCAGATGATCTCAGTTCTTATCTGCCCACCTTGCTCAGTCCCACCTAAGCCAATTTCCCTGTTGGCTCCCACTTAACTTCCCTTCTTCGAACATCTAACATATCTGAAATATCTCTGCTTTCATTTTCTTAACTCACTTTCGTATCCAATTTGACATTTTCCTTTGAGGAAGTGTTTCAAGATTACACGTATTTCACTCTCTGGTTCTGCTTTTCTTTTCTTTTCTTTTCTTCTTTTTTTTTTGAAATATTTTATTTATTCATTTGGCAGAGAGAAAGAGATCACAAGTAGGCGGAGAGGCAGGCAGAGGAGGGGGAAGCAGGCTCCCCGCCGAGCAGAGAGCCCGATGCGGGGCTCGATCCCAGGACCCTGAGATCATGACCTGAGCCGAAGGCAGAGGCTTAACCCACTGAGCCACCCAGACACCCCTGCTTTTGCGTATTTTTTAGCCATCACGGATACTACATGATTCGGGCATGTGTGTCCTTAAGTAAGATCATGCACTGTATTTGTCTACCGTTCTGTGCGGAGGGTTTTCGTTGTATGCTTGGGTCCTCACGGTAGGTGCTTTCTGTCTCACCACGCTATGGGGACGGGCTTGAGGCCCTCGAGCTCTTGTCCCTTGTCCAGGGCCACAGCGCTAGAGCTCTGTGGATGGAGGGATCACCATGGACGAAGACGCACCTGTGCCCATGAGCTCGGCCCCTTCTTTGAGTTCACACAGGCCACACCCAGGCATCTCCAAGGACCAAGCTCCTTCCGTAGTCTCCGAACTTTTGCAGGATTTCAAATTAAGAAAATTGCCTCCACTTATGTAAGAACCCTCGTCTGGTCATTAGAACCTTCTATTCTTCCTGCTAAATCAGAGGAGATAACGTTTCAAAGGAAGGGTTAGTGCAGAAGCTACGTGTGTGGAGGTGGGGGCCGTGGTGGTGAATGCACGTGGAAACAGATGCACTGCCTGGGCCTGGCCCGAGAGGTCACTCCACGAGGGCGACGGCAGGAAGGAGGAGGGTGGGAAGGAGCAGGTGTTCAGCAAATAATTGCATGAACGGCCACAGACGCTGCCCTGTGATTCCCTCCCAGGTCCTATGCTGAGGCAACTCCATCAAAAGGACCTCTGACTGCAGGAGTGGGTGGGTAGTGGGGACCCTCTGGGCACAGAGCACAGGCCCGGTGAGCTCTCTTGTGACCACACTGCTCTGAGGTTGTTTTCCCCCATCCGCTCATGAAAATCTGGGTGTGCCGCAGGGACTTTATGCAAGCATGGGAACGGCCGTGCAGGGCAGGGCTGTCCGCTGTATTTGGGTTTAAAACTGGCAGGTGGGCAGTAGCAAAAGAAACGGCCTTTCGCTCTGCAGAAAGCCGGCGGATTTCACGATGCGGCCGCGGGCGGGGCGCTGCTGCGCTCCCGCTTTCCTCTAAGCCCCGACAGCCCTTTCACTCGGACTCCAGCAAGACGGCGGCACCGCACGTCGGCCTGTTGCTTTTCTGCCGCAGAAATGAATACAGAGTGGCTTTCCCCGGACAGCGTGGCTACGTGTCAGCCTTTGGACTGTCGCCGTGTCCGGCGGTCTCGCAAGGCTGTGGTACGTGCGGCGCCACCAACGTCTCTGCCCCGCGATGACCGCGGCCCGCGGGTGGGTCGCCCGCACCGCGGACGCCGTGGTCGGAGGAAGAGGGTCCGCGGCTCTGCAGACGCAGATCTGCTCCCGAGCGCCGGCCTCGCAGGCCACCGCGCTCTGCTGGCCGGAGCCGCGTGCGGTCTACGGGGAGCCTCCGCGTCCGTGTTCCGGGAAGGGCTGTCTTCCCCTCTGGCGGTGCAGCGTGATGTGCACATTCGGTGTCCCCCAGTACTGCTGCACGGTGG
>PISX010016051.1:0-47536 GCA_004024625.1 Mellivora capensis
ATAAGTGACTCTTAATCTCACAAAACAAACTGAGGGTTGCTGGGGGGAGGGGGTCGGGAAAGGTGGGTGGGGTAATGGACATTGGGGAGGGTATGTGCTATGGTTAGTGCTGTGAAGTGTGTAAACCTGGCGATTCACAGACATGTACCCCTGGGGATAAAAAATTGTTTATAAAAAAATAAAAATTAAAAAAAAAATTCACCTGCAAAGACTTATTCTATTGATCAGCTCTGTTAAGGGCTGAATTGTGTCCTCCCAAAATTCCTATGCTGCGCTTGTAACCTCCACTACCCAGATGTGACCATATTTGGAGATGGGCTTTTAAAAGAGATAGTTGATTTAAAGATCTTATTTATTTATTTGTTAGAGAGAGAGAGAGTGCAAGTGTACAAGCAGGCAGAGCCGGAGAGAGAAGCAGACTCCCTGCCAAGCAAGAAGCCCAATGCAGGACTCGATCCCAGGACCCTGGGATCATGATGTGAGCTGAAGGCAGTGGCTTAACCAACTGAGCCACTCAGACGTCCTGATGTTATTGAGTTAAAATGAGGTCATTAGGGATGGGTCCTAATCCAATATGACTGGTTCCCTTATAAGAAGAAGAAATTAGGATACAGACACACACAGAGGGAAGGCACAGGGAGATGAGGGCCACATACAAGCCAAGGAGAGAGGCCTCAGAAGAAACCAACTCTGCCAACACCTTGATCTTGGACTTCCAGCCTCCAGAATTATAGGAAAACAAATTCCTGTTACTTGAGTCATGTAGTCTGTGGTACTTTGCTATGGTAGCCCTAGCAAATTAACACAGCTTTCTATTCTTATTAATGTAGACAAAACTACTTAAAACACTTCCCTTTGTGTTCTGCTATTTAAAAGATATCTAATTTAAGGTCTTAAACATTGTTTGTTAAGATCAAATACTCATTTTCCCTTTTTAATAGTTAGCATATTGTATCAACATATAAAATAATTCACTTTTTGGGGGTGCCTGGGTGGCTCAGTTAGTTGAGCACCAGACTCCGTTTTGGCTCAGGTCAAGAATTCAAGTGTTGTGAGATCTTTCTGGGGCTCCAGGCTCAACGGGGAGTCTGCTTCCCCTCTCCCTCTCCCTCCGCCTGTCCTGCTCATGCACTCTCTCTCTCTCTCTCTCTAAAATTAATAAATCTTTAAAAAATAGCTCACTCTTTGGATTGTCTAAATATGTGTATTTATAACACTATAACCAGCCACAGTATCAATAACAGAAAACTAAAGAATCTTAGCTGTCTTTCTTATGTACTCAACAAAGCCCATACTGACCAAATACACTAATCGCTTTACCTGGAACTCACACACTCAAGCCCAATGTGGAGAATGGCATTTTGTGAACAGATATTGCACAATCATGCCAGCTGAAATAAAATATGTGTAGCATTCCAAAACTGGATGTTATAGCTTAAAAATGTCTAATTTCATCCAAATCTGCTACAGTTGGGGAAAAATAAAAAGCTGCATATAGGTAACAGAGTTGAGTTGCAGTTTCCATCCTGACTGTTGTCTAGTGGTTTTTCCCCGTCCAAGCCTCTGATTCTTTGTAGATCTTCTTCCCCTACCTGTCCGCTATATGCTAGAATGCCTCAGAGCTTGGTCCATGGCCTTGTGCTATCGCTCTATATACTCTCTCTAGATTATCTCATACAATTCCATAGTTTAAAACTTTATTTATATATCAGCAGCTTTCAGACTTTCCTGGCTCAGAAACTGTCTTTCGACTTCAGATCTGTATATCCAACTGCCTGTCTGAGATCTCAAACCTTTCAGCCTTGCCCTAATGTGCTCTTCTATAATCATTCCTATCTTGGAAAATGACACTTCATTCACCCAGTAATTCATGACAGAACTCTGAAAATCCTTCCTACCACTACTTTTTCAATGGCCCAGATAGCCAATGCATTATCGAGATCTAGTGATTAAGACTTATTTATTGCTTGATTGATTGTACCAGAGGTGGAAAGAAATGGAGATATATGTCTCTCTCACCTCCAATACCTTACTCCTAGAAATTTGCCATGTGTCACCTGGACAGCCACCAGGACTAGCTGTTTCCTAAGTGGCCTGCCTACATCCTCTCAAACACTCTCTAGTCCATTCTTTACAATGTAGCCAGAACAATCCTTTAAAGCCACAGAACCAATTCTCTCTCTCATAATGATTGAAACATAAAAACATCGTTTCGAACTTCTCCATTACATTGCACCTAAAATAAAATCCAGACTCCTTAATGTATCCTATGTCAAAAGAATTCTCAGAGACTTTAGGGAAAAAAAGTTTTCTTAGAAAAACACTTGCAAAAGTTTACAAGTGAGTTCAACTTTAGAAGGACTGGTTCAGAAAACACACACACACACCCCAAGTTTATATGGTTCATGATGGAAAAAATAACTTTCTCATATGATTGCTATACTCTCCCAAATTATTGTGTGTCATCAGACTTATATGAGACAAAAGTCAGCAATACAAAAGCCAGTGATTAAATTGTTTTTGTTAAGGAACCAGAAACATGTGAGAATGGCTAAAGGTTTCATTCACTTTGGAGACTATGGGTAGTATGACACCATTCTTTTTTGGCTTGCCTCAGAGCACAAAGTGTTTTGTTTTTCCTAACTGTGGTATGTGACATTTACACTTATTCATATTGGAAGCAGGGCAAGGTGCCGATTTTGCTTTACAAGGATAAATCTGGGCATGATCTGGCTACTTCTTATGTCTTCATCCTCAACTTATGCTACTCTCCCTCTCATTTCTATGTTCCAGGCACTTGGCCTTCTTTCAGGTTCACAAGCTCTTCCCAAGAACAGTACTCCCTCTCTCTGGTACACACTCTCCTATAACCTTTACCTAGCCACATTTTACTCATTGTCCCAGTTGCAACTTAAATGTCACTTTCCCCAAATCCCAATCTGAATCAGTACTATTATTCAACCAATCATAGTGTCTTTATCATCAGTTAGGATGCCTTTGGTTGTCAGTAACTCAAAGACTAATTCAAATGTATTTTTAGTGTCTTTAAGGCCAGGGAGGTTTTGAGCATGGAGAACACTCACCACTACGTGTATTTTTGTTTAAAGCTCACTATATAAACCTTAATATGTAGTAAACAGTATTTCCTGGAAATTCTTTGCTGTGCTGTCCAAAACAGTATCCACTAAACACATGTGGCTTTTGAGCACTTAAATATGACTAAAGCAACTGAGGAGTTAAATTTTTAATTTTATTTATTTTTAATTAAAATTTAAAGCTGATAATTTCTTCAGTGACAGGAAATTTTTAAGTGCATTTGGAAAAACTCAAGTATGTGAATCTATCTTTTCAACTGCAAATTTTATGAAATCTAATACAGTTCCAGTATTTTCGATTGAAATTAAGCAAATAGATGGTACTAGACAGTTTTATGCTAAGCAAAATAAGCCAATCAGAGAAAGACAATTATCATACAATCTCATTGATATGTGGAATTTAAGAAACAAAACAGAGGATCATAGGGAAAGAGAGGAAAAACTAAAATAAGACAAAACCAGAGAGGGAGATAAACCATAAGAGACCTTAATCATAAGAAACAAACTCAGGGTTGCTGGAGGGGAGGAAGATGGGGGGATGGAGTAACTGGGTGATAGACATTAAGGAAGGCATGTGATGTAATGAGCACTGGGTATTATAGAAGACTGATGAATCACTGATCTGTACCTCTGAAACCAATAATACATATATGTTAGTTAACTGAATTTAAATTAAAAAACAAAATTTAAAAGTAAGAACAAAGAATGTAAGTGTAAAGTACATACTGAATTTCCAAGACTTGTATAAAAATGTAAATTGTTATTATATTGATTACATGTCAAAATTATATTTTGGATAGATTGCATTAAATAAAACGTTACTAAAATTAACTTCATGTATTTGTTTTGCTTTTTTATGTGGCTAATAGAAAACTTTAAATTTAAATTACATGGCTAATTATAGGGTTAGCATTATGTTGGACAGTACAGCTCCAAATAATTACTCAACTAATCAAAAGCATGAATTTAACAAAGTTTCTACATAAAGGCTTACAAAGTTTCCAGTTAAAGTTTTTGAGGGAGTTGGGAGGAAATACAAACATCAAATTGGCATTTTTAAAAGTAAGTGTGTAACATGCTGAAGCTGGATTGGAACTTAGGGCGAGTGGCTGGCGTATGGAGTAAAATGGGAGGCTACTGCAGTAAAGCGGGCAGAAAAGTGATGATATTGGTTTGGGCTAGAATGAAGGTAGTGAGGTGAAGAAAAGATACATTTGAGAGACAACTTGGGACCTAAAATTGACAAAAGTTTAAAAATCTATTTAATCAGATTATCTGATTGAATCAAAACATTGATTAGTTTTATCATATTCTACAATGAAAACAGTAATTAAAACGTATTTAATCAAATTCTATAATTTAATCAAAACACTCATTACAGGTTTAATCAAATTGTTCAACCATTTTATTAAAATCACAAGTCTAGCCGATTCATATCCCTCTAAGAACCGAAAATACACACACACCAGGAACGCACAAGGTTACAGAATTCATCGTAACATTTATATTTAAACTGATCACAAAGGTAGCACAGGTATGACTTGCACTTCACATCTGCTAAACGAAGAGCCCCTGACTGGGCTGAGGGATGAATGACTGAATTATTCACAGCAATCTTGAGGAGAAAAAAAGATCCGCCAAGTCCGGGGCGCGGAGGCGGAGTCCGGCGCTGACACAACTGCCAGAATTGGCCCGAGGTCCCACGTCAGTCAGTGGCCAGGCCCGGAACCCGCGCCTCATTCGTCGTCTCGCCCACCGCGGGGCCGGGAAGCTAGGCTTTCAGTGCTTTGATTCAGGCTGCGCCAGTGCGGGTCTGATTCAGAAGTCGCAGACTCACGCTAAAGAAAACGTCGACCTCGTCGTTCCACAGTCAAGGAAACGCCAGAGCCGCAGAATGAACCGGTAGTCTGACAGACCCTCCCGCGGGGAATGCTTCCGGGGCAGGGGGCGGGGCTGCCGGAAGTGGCCGGTCGCCGTCTGCTGTTCGTTGTTTAAGCGGCTGACGGGAAGGAGAAGCCCAAGCTCCGGCGGCGCCGCGGGGCGGCAGTCACGACCTGAGCCCGGGCCGCCGCTAGCCTCTGGAAGAGCCAGAAGCCAGGAGTACCTGCTGTGGAGCGGAGGGGCGAGACGCCCGCTCGACTTCTGATCTCATCATGTCGCGGGGTTCCATCGAGATTCCCCTCCGGGACACTGACGAGGTAAGTGTCGAGTATGGGGGAGGGTGGGGGCCATGAACTTGGATGATCCCCTCCTTTCCCCTTCTTTCGACTTCGCCTCTGAAGCGAGAGCACCTTTCCCCCCGGGAGCTGAGGTCGAAATCCCCGACCGAAGCCCCAGTCACCCCCTGCCCCTGCACCTTTTCAGGCTGACCACATCACGTCCCCGCAGCCTCGGGGCCACCTCGAGGAGTTCTTGAAAGTTCCTTTCCTACCTGTTCCTATGTGGCAGTACTCTGCTCTCTTCCTAATTGTCGGCGCAGGGGTGCGAGAGTGCGGATAAATTGTAAGGCGCCTCATAGATAAAAAGAGGTGGGCGCTGATGTCACCGTGGTCTCTGCTGCTCAAACTATCTTTCCCTGAGAATACATAGGATTGTCACCCTTTATCCCTTAGAAACTCGAGTCTGTCGTGATGCTCTGTGTCCCCCACACACAGCTGCATCGGCAAAATAGGAGACCCCGAGATACAGCCGCCAGGGTGTGCTGATAGAACTCACCTTCTCCCTTCCCCACACCTCATCGTGGGTAGCCTGTGGCTTGTCTCAGTTAAGCCCTCAGCATTGATGTCGTCTAGATCCAGTATAATCGCGTACTCTTATTTTTGTTCACTTGAGATATAACATTGAGGTATCATTGATCTAGCATAAAAACCAGTGATTTTTAGCAGTATTGTTGTAAAGTTGTGTAACCATCACCACTATGGAATTCCAGAACATTTGCCTGTTACTTTTTGTGCTCACATTCAGGAGTGCCTGTGACACACAAATGTTGTCTCCCTGGATGAATGTATACAGTGGCATTGAACTTCACATTGCCTCTAGAATGGTGCTTCTAAAGTTGTCAGGCCTGTGGCATCAGTCTCTGGGGTGCTTATCTGCACTTCACCTGGATTATATGCGAGGCATGGTTTTGTTTTGTCTTTTTTGACAAAGCTTTTTTTTTTTTAACAAAGCTTTTGTAACATTTTATCATTCTGGTGATTTGAAGACAGCTAGCAGTATTTGTTTGCTTCTCTATGCTTTTACCTTAATATTCTCATATGACCTATTTGACATGTGTGCCTTAAGCATGTCTTAACCTATACTTGCTCAGCCCCATTGCAAGTGAAAACAAACCCTATGTATATCCATATTGATGTATATTCCAAAAAGCAGCAAAGGAAAAATGTGAATTTAAGGAAGAAATAAAAAAATAAGAAATAAGAAAAACTTGCATTTTCTGTTTTAGGTCATTGAACTCGACTTCGATCAGTTACCGGAGGGAGATGAAGTTATCAGTATTCTGAAACAGGAACACACACAACTGCACATATGGATTGCTTTGGCGGTTAGTGTTAATGTGACAAATATTTTTTATACATTGACTGGGGAAAATATTTGGTTTCTGTCTTCAGATTAGTAGTAGCCAGCTTGGGAGCAGGATAAGTAAATTGTACCGTATGTATGGAAGTTAATTGTATTACCATTTATAGAACAAGAAGGCCAGTTTCCTAAATGATGTACTGTTCCACTGGTATTACTATATGTTGGTAAAGGCAAAATTCATTTAAGTTAAATAGTAGTCTATACTGTTTGGTTATTTACTAATTACTCAGTGAGGACTGGTTTATGATTTGTGGATAATCTGAGAAAAAACAAGGAGCCATCATGTAAACATTATTACTTAACATTGTTTTCCATAACAATAAAACATTTCCAATAAAACAGTCTAGAAGGTGATTATATTCCAGGATAACTCATAAAAGCCCTTTTGGATGAATTTTATTTCAGGCTTGTTTTTTTTCCTGTTGGTCCCTTCCATAACATAAGCCCTACTGGAAAGTCTCAAGAGAATCACCTCAGCCTAAAATTCTGACACCCTTTACTCTCCCCAGCACCACCTACCTAATGTTTTCTTTTTATGAGAACATGATAATAAATTATTCTGGTAATGCATTAGAGCATATACTAAAATCATTTTTTAAGCAGGTGTGCTCCAGGTCACTTTTGTTTAAAGATACATAGGAGGCTCCTCCTATTATCTTGAAAGGAGAAGTTGATCTGCAATTGGGCTTATATCCAGTGCTCAAGCCTAACCGTAAATAATTTCTTAGATAAGGTTTTACAGAGAAATACTTTTAGTGACAGTATTGCCTTTCTGAAGTGTTAGGTTTTCCTGGTCTATGGAGAGCAAGCCGTTAACGTTGTCACACAGTTTTTAAAGCCAGAGGGGAATTTAGATTTTCTTTAGTATAAATGCCTCTTTTAACAGCACTTACAGGAAAAAATGGAGGATTGAAGGATTATTGTGGCACCCGTGGTAAAATTGATGAAACATTGTGGGCTCTAGAGTGTAACAGAAAAGAGTCTAGGCTTTGGACTGGAGAGGCCTTTCTTCAAATTTCCACATGGCTGCTAGCTATCTGTGGCCTTAGACAAATGATTACCTTCTGAGCCTGTTTTCTCATCTAAAATGTGGGGATGATGGGGCGCCTGGGTGGCTCAGTGGGTTAAAGCCTCTGCTTTCGGCTCAGGTCATGATCCCAGGGTCCTGGGATCGAGCCCCACATGGGGCTCTCTGCTCCGCAGAGAGCCTGCTTCCTCCTCTCTCTCCCTGCCTGCCTCTCTTGCCTACTTGTAATCTCTGTCTGTCAAATAAATAAATAAAATCTTTAAAAAAAAATGTGGGGATGTTAGCATTCATTTTAAGGGTGATTGTACAGATTAGAAATAAGTATATAAAGCTACTGCCATAATGATTAGAAATAAGTATATAAAGCTCCTGCCATAATGTTTGGCCCACAGTAGGTGGGTAAAAAAGATGGATCTTCTTTTAGTATTAATAAATGACAGATGCCAGGGAAGTTATTCAGCAGGCCCAAAGTATGGATAATTTTCATAGATCTAGAACCAGAACCTAAGTTTTCTGTTTAGAATTCTATATCCCTCTCATTATTGCTTTTTCTCTTGGGCTCTGATTTAGTTTGAAATCACCTATTGCTAGGTAAGTAGTAATTTGGAAACATTTATGGTGATTATCACTTTTTTAACAACTTTAATAATTCAACTCTTACAATAATTCACCTACTATAAGCTACACACATATGACATGTACCATTTGAGAAGTTTTAGCATATTTCACACCTGTGAAATCATTACTACAATCAAGATAATGAATAAATCCATCACCCCCAAAACCTTTCTCCAAACTCTTCCCCACACCCCATAGTGCTCAGCCAACCCTTGCTTTTTGTTTCTAAAGATTGCATGTTCTAGAGTTTTTATACAAATGGAATCATTATAGTATGTATTCATTTTGGTCTGGCTTCTCTCACTCAGCATAATTATCTTGAGACTTATCCACGTTGTAGCATGTATCAGTGGTTCTTTTTTCTCCTGAGCAACAGCCATTGTACAGATACACCACAGCTTGTTTGTCCATTCACCTGTTGATCAACAATTGAGTTGTTTCTAGTTTTTGGCTATTACAAATGGAGCTGCTGTAGATGTTTGTGTGCAGCTGTGTGTATGGACATATGCTTTAATAATTCTAATTTGATTCTTTACCTTTTAGCTGGAATATTACAAGCAAGGAAAAACAGAAGAGTTTGTAAAGTTGTTGGAAGCAGCACGTATAGATGGCAATTTGGACTATAGAGACCATGAAAAAGACCAGATGACTTGCTTGGATACATTGGCGGCCTATTATGTTCAACAGGCTCGGAAGGAAAAGAATAAGGACAATAAGAAAGATCTTATTACACAGGCAACCCTGTTGTATACCATGGCTGATAAAATTATTATGTATGATCAGGTAAATAAGTCACATTTCTCTAAATTTATGAAAGGAGGAAAAATACCACATGAGAATAAAATGTATGTGTGATAGGCAAGAGATTTTTTTTTTTTTGGAAAGAACTTTTCTTAAAATAACATGGTTGATTATAAAAGTATCAGAAGAAGAAGAATTCCCTGTTAAAATTGGAATTCCTTTGGTTGTTGTACTGTTGAAACAATGTAGGCAAATTTAGCATATATAAAACTTATCCGTGGGGCACCTGGGTGATTCGGTCTGTTAGGCATCTGTCTGCCTTTGACTTGGATCTTGATCTCAGGGTCTTGGGATTGAGACCCATGTCGCGCTCTCTGCTCGATAGGGAGTCTGCTTCTCCCTCCTACTCTCCCTCTGTGCTTTTACTCTCTCTCTCAAAAGAATAAATAATCTTAATCTTTAAATAAATAAATAAAACTTATTCACGGGTTGAGTCTGTAATTCCATCATCTCCAGGTGAATTTCAAGAATATTAAAAAAAATTTTTTTTCATTTAAATTCAATTTAATTAACATATACTCTATTATTAGTTTCAGAGGTAGAATTTAGTGTTTCATCAATTGCATATAACACCCAGTGCTCATTACTTCAAGTGATATAATGCCGTTAATGCCCATCACCCAAATACCCCATTCCCCCACCCACCTTTAAGAGTCTCTGTGATTTGCCTCCCTCTCTGTTTTCATCTTATTTTATTTTTCCTTCCCTTCCCCTGTGTTCATCTGTTTTGCTTCTTAAATTCCACATATGAGTAAAATCATATGGTGTTTGTCTTTCTCATTTTGCTTAGCATGATACCCTCCAGTTCCATCCATGTTGTTGCCATGGCAAGATTTCATTCTTTTTGGTGGCTGAGTAATATTCCTCTGTGTGTGTGTGTGTGTGTGTGTGTGTGTGTGTATACACACACCACATCTTTATCCATTCATCTGTCTGGGCTCTTTCCATATTCTCACTATTGTGGAAGAATGAGCTTTTCTTTCTGTCATTGTTCCTGGCACAGAAGACTTGGATTTCTGGATAATTTCTTGATTTGTAATTAAGAATCACCCATTGGTAGTTTATACATTATAGTTATAACACATTATAGCTTATAGTTGTAACACATTATAGCTGATAGAGGTATTTGTGTGATACTCTACCTCCTTCCTATATGGTTTTCATTTTAGTGTTACACATTTATGTTAAATTGTGGTTGTTCCTTGGTAAAGTCAAGTCTAAGATGATATATCACTTTTTCAGAATCATTTGTTGGGAAGAGCCTGCTTCTGCCTACTTGAAGGGGACAAAATGGATCAGGCTGATGCACAGTTTCATTTTGTACTTAACCAGTCTCCAAATAATATTCCAGCCCTTCTTGGTAAGTCATTTTTGGCAACCATTTTAGGAAACTGTATCTTCCATCATATGCCTGTAGTATATTTCATTGACTGGGCTGAACAGCAATGTAGAAGCACTTTACTTAATAAAAATGAAACTATCTGCAATAGATCATTGTTTCTTTTGAAGTTACAATCATAGACCTGTACCCTTGAGACAAATAATATATTATATGTTAATTAATTGAATTTAAATTTAAAAAAAGAATTCCCTTTACCATTAAAGTCACTTCAAAATATTAAAATACACACACACACACACACACACACACACACACCAGTTAATACTTTGTTATCCACTTCTAAAGAGTCAATAAGCAATTCTATTTGGACAACTATAAGCTATTTTAATTGTTTTATACTATTTAACAGGACTATTTATTTATAGGTGAAATTAATACATCTTTATGGAAAACAAGTTTAAATATGAAATCATTTTCACTGTTTTCAAGTATTTCTTATTCAGAGATGTGTTTGATTTAGGTGAGTTCATGTAGAACATATGAGACTTGTATTCTTTAGTCAGTGAATGTTTATTTTTAAAAATTACAATAGGTAAAGCTTGCATTTCATTCAACAAGAAGGATTACAGAGGAGCTCTTGCTTACTATAAGAAAGCATTGCGTACCAACCCAGGATGTCCAGGTAGGAGAAAAGCTTTTTCTGAAGTCTAAGCTGCATATGACCCAACTGAAAATATTGAGGATTGGGTGGTTGACTATGAAGTTATTGTGAAAAGATGCTATAGGTTGTTGAAATGACAAAATTGGAATTAAAAAATATATATTGTTTGATCCAAAAGCTGAATAGCAGATCTTATTTTTTTTAAGATTTATTTAGAGAGGGAGAGAGAGCAAGCAATCATGCATGAGTGGGTGTGGAGACAGAGGGAGAGGATCTTTAAGCAGACTCCCTGCTGAGCATAGAGCCTGATGCAGGGCTCAGTCTCATGACCCATGAGATTGTGACCTGAGCTGAAACCAAGATTCAGAAGCTTAACCAACTGAGGCACCCAGGCATCCCTTTTAGACCATATTATAATCTTTTTGCTTTATACTATTTTTCTATTTCTTTATTTGCTATACTATTCTATTTCTTCTATTTGCTTTATTTCTATTTTTCTATTGAAAATCTCAGTCATTTAGCAAATCTTATTGAAAATCAACTATGTGCCAGACATTGTTCGAGACTGAAGGAATGCAGCAGTAAACCCAGGAGACAAAAATCTCTGCCTTAGGGTGCCTGGGTGGTTCAGCGGATTGAGCGTCAGACTCTTGGTTTTGGCTTAGGTCATGATCTTGGGGTCATGGAATTGAGCCCCATGTCGGGCTCCATGCTCAGCAGGGAGTCTGATGGAGATTCTCTCTCTCTCCCTCTATCCCTTCCCCTGCTTGCTCTCTCTGGAATGAATAAATAAATCTTAAAAAAGAAAAAAATCCCTTCCCTCATGGAATTCATTTCGCAGTGGGGAAGAGAAAATGAGTAAAATATATACTGTGTAAGATATCAGCAAAAAGAACATAAAGCAGTAAAGGTGTATGAGAAGAATTGGGAGATTACTTAGAAAGGTTGACCAGGGAGCACCTGGGTAGCTTAGTTGGTTAAGCATTCGACTCTTGATTTTGGCTTTGGTCATGATCTCAGGGTTGTGAGATCAAGCCCTGCAAGTGGGGAGCCTGCTTCACCCTCTTCCCCCTGCCCCTCCCCCTGCTCATGCTCTGTCCCTCTCTCAAATAAATAAATAAAATATTTTAAAAAAGATTCTCTCTCTCCTCTTCTGCTCCTCTTCCCCTCCAAAAAAAGAAGAAAAAGGAAATGTTGACGGGGAAAATAGTAACAATTAAGTAAAGACCTTAAAATAATAGACAGGTAAATATATGGGAGAAGATTATTCCCAGAGAGAGGGAATAGGAGGTACAAAGGTCCTGAGGGAAGAGTGGGTCTAGCAAGTTTGAAGAATAATGAGGAACCTAGTGTATCTGGAGTGGAGAGAAAAGGTGAGGAGGAAAAGTAGTAAGAACTGGGTCAAAGATAGAACCAGGAACCAATCATGTTAGGCATCATAGATTATTAAAAAGACTTGGGCGTTTACTCTGATAGACATAGGAAGCTATTTGAGGGCTTTGGGCAAAGGAGTAAGTAATGATCTGACTTATATTTTAAAAGATCATTTGGGGGGCGCCTGGGTGGCTCAGTGGATTAAAGCCTCTGCCTTTGGCTCGGGTCATGATCCCGGGATCCTGGGATCAAGTCCCACATTGGGCTTTCTGCTCCACGGGGAACCTGCTTCCTCCTCTCACTCTCTGCCTGCCTCTCTGCCTACTTGTGATCTCTGTCTGTCAAATAAATAAATAAATAAAATCTTTTAAAAATACAAATAAAAATATCATTTGGGTCTCTGTGTTGAGATTAGAGTGGGGTAGGGTGCAAGTATAGAAATTGGGAGACTGGGTAGAAGCCTGTTGTAGTCATGTAGGTTAGAGATGATTGTGGCTTGCATTAGGATGGTAATAGTAGAGGTACAAGTGATCGGAATCTATGTATATTTTGAAGGAAGAACTGATGGAGTAGATGTGATGTATGAGACAAAGGAGAAATCAAGAGTAACTTCTTGTAAGAGTAGAGTTACATTTTAGCACATTTGGAAAATATAGTTCCAAGATGAATTAGTTTTAGACATCAAAATTTTAAAATATCTTTTAGACCTACAAGTGGAGAGGTCAGGAGAGCTGTTGTTCAGGAAAGAGGTCTGAGCTGAAGTAATTAATTTGGAAGTCATCAACATATAAATGGTATATAAAGCCATGAGACTATGAGGTCACCAGGTGAGTGAGTAGAGATAGAAAAGAGGTTCAGGGATGGTCTTCTAGGGCACTGTGACATTGTAGAGGTTAGGGAAATGAAGAAGAACCAACAAAGGAGCCTGAGAAGTAAGAGGAAAAGAGAGTAAAGGCAATGTCCTTGAAGTAAAATGTAAAAATGTTTCTAGGACAAGGTCAGACACTATCACATTCTATTATTAGGTCAAGTAAAAGGAACCCAGAACTGATCATTGAATTCAGCAGTATAGTAATTATTAGTGACCTTGACAAAAGCAGTTTTGTTTTTTTTTAAAGATTTTATTTATTTATTTGAGAGAGAGGCAGTGAGAGAGCATGAGCGAGGAGAAGGTCAGAGGGAGAAGCAGACTCCCCGTGGAGCTGGGAGCCTGATGCGGGACTCAATCCCGGGTCTCCGGGATCATGACCTGAGCCGAAGGCAGTCGTCCAACCAACTGAGCCACCCAGGCGTCCCGACAAAAGCAGTTTTATTGGAATGGTGGGGGTGAGATGCTTGGTGGATACACTTGAGAGACAATGGAAGAGTAAAGTTAGGCAGCAACTATAGATAGATCTTTCGAGGAGTTTTGCTATGAAGGGAAGAATAGGAGTGGGTTGACAATTGGAGAGGAAAATGAAATGGAGAGGATTTTTTTTTAGATGGGAGAATGTATGTGGATGAGAATGATGCATACATAGAGAAAATTTGATAATGCAGGAAAAATAGGTGAGAGTTGCTGGAGCAGTGTCCTTAAATAGATGAGAAGGGGTAAAATCCAGTGTCCAGTGGGGAGGTTGGCCCTTCATGGGAACATGGTGGAGTTTTGGCATGGCCTTGAAGTTGGATAGCATGTATAATAAGCATAGCTCTGAAGGGAATGACAGTTTGTACATGCAGTCACAGTATCGAAGGCCTTCGTGAAACTTTTTGCTATCTTTAAAAATTGCTCTTTGAGGGGCGCCTGGTTGGCTCAGTGGGTTAAAGCCTCTGCCTTCAGGGGCACCTGGGTGGCTCAGTCGTTAGGCGTCTGCCTTCAGCTCAGGTCATGATCCCCGGGTCTTGGGATCAAGCCCCACATCGGGCTCCCTGCTCAGCGGGAAGCCTGCTTCTCCCTCTCCCACTACCCTCCTTGTGTTCCCTCTCTCACTGTGTCTCTCTCTGTCAAATGAATAAATAAAATATTAAAAAAAAAAAAAAGCCTCTGCCTTCAGCGTAGGTCATGATTCCAGGGTCCTGGGATCAAGCCCCACATCAGGCTCTCTGCTCAGTGGGGAGCCTGCTTCCATCTCTTTCTCTCTGCCTGCCTCTGCCTACTTGTGATCTCTGTCAAATAAAAAAAGAAAGAATTTTTTTAAATTGCTCTTTGAAAATTAGATACTGAAGGTACAGTATAGCCAGGAGTGCAAGAAAAATACCAGTATTGTAGGTATTCTGTTCATGGCGAGAAAGGGGATGGACAGTATGGTATACTATCCACTGAAACCAAATTTGTGATACACCAAAAGATTTATAGTGCAGTAATACTGAGGTTAATTTTGAGATTTTGCAACTCATAGAGAATGTTAAAGCATTTTGTTTAATTAAACCCTAAAATTGCCCTAGTTTGACTGATGGGCTATTTTTTTTAGCGGAAGTTCGTTTAGGAATGGGCCATTGCTTTGTGAAACTTAACAAACTGGAGAAAGCTCGTCTGGCATTCAGCAGAGCCCTTGAACTCAATTCCAAATGTGTGGGAGCATTGGTTGGACTGGCTGTACTAGAACTCAACAATAAAGAGGTATGTGAATGAAAAAAAGGCTTTTGTGACTGATCTGTCAGGCTTACTATTCCTTATCTAAACTCTTGAGACCAGAGTGTTTTAGAGGTCAAGACTGCAGAGAATAGAAATGTAATATGAGGGGTGCCTGGGTGGCTTTGGGTTAAAGCCTCTGCCTTCGGCTCAGGTCATGGTCTCAGGGTCCTGGGATCGAGCCCCGTGTCAGGCTCTCTGCTCAGCGAGGAGCCTGCTTCCCCCCCCACCCCACCTGTCTCTCTGCCTACTTGTGATATAAAGTCTTGTGACTACTTGTGAAATAAAGTCTTTAAAAAAATGCAATATGATGCCTGCACTGCATAATATATTAACACCCAGGTATTAGGACACCACCCCAAATGCAAACTTATATTTCTCTATAATAATGAGTGACTGTTCACACTAGTAGGATAACCTCACAATTCAGGTAAAGTTTTGCCCCTATGTAAGCTTGTTCTAAGATTACCAAACAACATGTTTTTTAAGAAGTTTTTGGATTTCAGAATTTCAGATAAGGAGCTGTACGATGTATGTCAGTTTGGAATGCTTTCCATTGCAAGTAACAAAAAGCCTACTACAGTGACTTAAACATGAGTGTTTTTATTATCTACTAAACCAGTCATCTAAGGTCTTGGATTTGACACCTCAGTATCCTCAAACCCAGAATTTTACATCTTTCTGTCCTTCCTAGTATGTGGATTTTCCTCCTTGTGTCTGTCACCTCATAGTTATGGTATAGTTGCTGTATCTCCAAGCTCTCATTATTTCATCAGCCTTATGTAGAAGGAGAAAAGGGAAAGGATAAACAGATTTCTCTTAGAGCAGTTCTATCCCCATCATGCTTTCTCTTGTGTATAATTGTCTAGACAGGGATATCAGAGTTTCTCAGCCTTAGCTCTGTTGACTTATGGAGCTGGATAATTTTTTGCTGTGAGAAATTATCCTACCCATAGGTAAGATGTTTAGCAGCATCCCTGACCTTTGCCAGCTAACGTCCTCCCTGTTGTGATGATGAAAAATGACATCACCCCCAATTTAGAACCACTGCCTTAGACTGATCCCTAGAGAAGGGGATAGATTATCTTGACTGGTTTAGATCAATCATCATTCATCCCCTGGCGCTTGAGAAGAGGAAGAGGGAACTTTCCCTCCTGCAATTAAAAGATCACAGGCTGCAAAGCCCGGTCGGGACTTTGTTAACAGAGTAAGGGGGTAAACTGGCTGTTGGGTAATCCACAGACATCTGCCACATCAAGAAGACAGCCAGGATCTATAAAAGTAGCAAATGTGGCTATTTGTGAGGGAAGTTCTAGCAGTTTAATTCACTATTTGAATTTTTTTTTTAATCCCTGCTGAAGGTTAACTGAAATAAGAGCTATATTTTGGTGTCTGAACTTAGATTTATATAACCTTATTTCTTCAGACTATAAAGAAAACTTCAGAAAAATGCTAATTAAGTAATGACCCTGTTGTTGTTTTTCTTTTAGGCTGATTCCATCAAAAATGGTGTCCAGCTTCTTTCCAGAGCCTATACTATTGATCCTAGCAATCCCATGGTATTGAACCACTTGGCAAATCACTTTTTCTTCAAAAAGGTAAGAGAAGTCAATTTATTAAAGTTGTTTGCTTTTAAATCCTGATTTGTTTTTCTGTTCTGCCGTTGATACTTTATTTTTTTAACTTGGAAAAACATTGAAAATGTAGAGTTTTTTTCAAATTAAAATTTGTATTAGTTAATTGGGGTGGGTATGTTTATTCATTCACTCATTTAATATTTATTGACTCTTTATACTCTGTACCCAATACTGCAGTAGAGATGTGGAGATCAGTAAAGTGTGGTTTCTGTACTCAGTTCAGTTTCGTAGAAAACACAGACATGTAAACAAATGTAAATATAGAAATAAAGGCCTCTATCTTGCTGTGGTAGAAAAATGAAAGAGGAAGTGACCAAGTGGTTAAGAAGGGTTTTCACCAAGAAGGAAAAGCTCTTGAATTAGGTTTTTAGGAGGAGGTCTTTGGGTAGTTGAAAGGGCAAAGATACAGATGTGGAAACAGTGCATAGTAAAAGCCCAGCATGCGGTGGGCTCATGCTAGACAATGCATTGGGTCCAGATAGTGAGGTACTTGTGTGAAAAAAGGAGTTTGGGCCTACTTACGTAGGCAGCCGAGAAGTCATTGAAGTTTTTGTTTATTTTTGCATATTGATCAAGATGTAATTTTTAAAGTTGCCACTAATTCTGTAGAAGCAGTGGTATTTTAGATTTCTTGAATACTAAATCCAAGATTGCATTGGCAAAGTTTTTATACAGTAAATATGAAAGTTTTACTTGCCATATGGAAACCAGGTACTAAATTGTACCAGGAACTTTAATTTAATAGCAATTTAGGTAAAAGTTACAGAACTGTATCAGTCCTTACTAATGTTAGCATATATCACTGTTATTATTGCTATTAATATGCAGTCGATACTTATGAAATACCAAGTATTATTAAAAATGAATCCCATGGGGGCACCTGGCTGGATCCTCCAGAAGAGCATGTGACTCTTGATCTCAGGGTTGTGAGTTTGAGCCCCACGTGAGATGCAAAGATTATTTAAATAAAGAAAACTTGAAAAAAATGCATTCCATGAATTTGTAAAAGAGTCAGATAATAGTCAGAGGTAGTTAATATTATCCCCATGACCTGAGCTGAAGGCAGACAGTTAACAACTGAGCCACCCAGGCGCCCCTAGTTTTTAATTTTCAATGCTAGTCTCCCTTCCACTGCTGAAGATAAAGTCTTGCTTTTTTTTTTTTTTAAGATTTTATTCATTTATTTGAGAGAGAACATGAGAGAGAGAAAGCACAAGATGGGGGAGGGTCAGAGGAAGAAGCAGACTTTCCGCTGAGCAGGAAGCCCGATGTGGGACTCCATCTTGGGACTCCAGGATCATGACCTGAGCCAAGGGCAGATGCTTAACCAACTGAGCCACCCAGGCACCCAAAGCCTTACTTTTTATTTAACATGTTCAAAACCTTTTATTTATTTTTATTTTATTTTTTTTTTTTTATTTATTTGTCAGAGAGAGAGGGAGAGAGAGCGAGCGAGCACAGGCAGACAGAGTGGCAGGCAGAGGCAGAAGCAGGCTCCCTGCCGAGCAAGGAGCCGGATGTGGGACTCGATCCCAGGACGCCGGGACCATGACCCGAGCCAAAGGCAGCCGCCCAACCAACTGAGCCACCCAGGCGTCCCAAAACCTTTTAGATTGTGTACATGAAGTATGTAAATCAAGCCAACCTGTTAGAGTGTTACTGAATACTTGTTATGTGATCAGCACCATGAAGTCATCTTGCACTAAATATATGTCCTAAAGGTTTAGAGCATGCTTACATATGTTTTCTTCATCTGTCATTAGGGCAGCCCTAAGGAGGTAGGCAGCTTATTTCTATTTCCCTTTCTATGAATAAGAAAATTGAGATTCAGCAAAGTTAAGTAACATTACTTGCCACAATTCACTCAGTTAGCAGGTAGTATGGTTGAGATGTAGTATTTTAATTAACTTCCCACCACACTACATTGTCTACCCTATAGAAGAATCATTTAGCTGGGAAGAAAAGGTATTACTAACATCCCAGACACTTCAGTAAGTAGTGAAGTGGGATTAGAGATGGGAGCTATAGTGACTCCTGGAGCAAGTAACACAGAATTCCAGAAAGAACTGATAATTAAAGATTTTATTTATTTGCCAGAGATAGAGAGAGTACACACAAGCAGGCAGAGAGGCAGGCAGAGGCAGCCAGAGAAGCAGGCTTCCTGCCGAGCAAGGAGCCCAATGCGGGACTCGATCCCAGGACCCTGGGATCATGACCTGAGCCGAAGGCAGCGGCTTAACCAACTGAGCCACCCAGGCGTCCCAAGGGCTTGTTTTTTTGACCAGAAAGAGAAGCATTTAGAATGCAGAGGGAACTGGGGACAAAAATTGGGGCATGGGGGGGAACCAAAGAGATATGAGTAAGGATTTTAAAATGGAATGTAATCTCTAATACATTTTATGTTAAATTTCAAAATGGAATCATTTTATTCCCTAAAAGATATATATTGAGTCAAAGAATAATAAAAATAGAAAAATTATATTCCAAACCCAACGTTTGACCTTTACCCTCATCCCAGGGAGCAATATATAAATTTAGCTAAAAGGATTTGCATCATAATTCTAGGTGTAGAGTTTGAATCACTTGGTTCAAATTCAGGTACCACCATTTTATTGTTTTATGGCTTTGGACAAATAATTCCCCTAAATTTTAATTTACTTACCTGTAAAACAGTAATAAAACCTATTTTACAGGATTTGAGGAGTGGCAGTTAGGATTAAATGTCATGTGCATATTAAATACTTATCTAATGGAAAACAGTTACTGTTAAAAATAGCAATCACATTATTATTCCTAATATTTAAAAAATTATTTTAAAAATATTTTTTTTAAAAGTTGAAACTGACTATTGACCTAACAAAGGCTTTCCAGACCAGATTACTAGCTATTTTCTCATAGGGATAAACATATCCCTATTAAAACAAGAAAGATGTTTCCTACCCCCTGATGTATGAACTCTGACTTTAAGACTGTTAAGAGATTAGCTCTATAATTCAAATTAAGTCAGGTCTAATGGGAAAGTCATGACCCATGCATTCGAAGACAGCTGAATTCAAATCCAGTCACTTAAGCTTGCTACACTTGTATGTTAGAACATTTCCTTGGAGTCAGAAAATAATCCAGATTCTAGCTTTTCCACCTTAGGCAACACACTTTATTTCTTTAAGCCTCCATTTCCCCATCAATAAAATGGTAATAATGATACTCTTTGCAGGGTTTTTGACTGAGGCTAGATGAATTTTAAGTATCATACCTACCTCAGTGCTTAGTGCATAATAGTTCTCAATGAATTGTAACTGCTTCCTTTACGAGTAATAAGAGACTTAACCTCTCTTAGGTTTTCTCATCACAGAAATAGGGCTGATACCTCAAAGGATTGTTGCGGGATTAAATAAAGTAATGGATGTGATGGATAGATGTTAAGTTCTAGGTAAGTGAATTTATCTGCAAGGAGAATGATAAAAATGATTTTTAATTCTGGATACGGCACTGTTACTGGTAATCCAGTGAACACATTTTAAAAATGAAGTTTGAGGAAGCCTTATGTTTGAGATTGTTAGAATTGTTTGAATTGACTCAGTTGATTTCTGGATCTCACTGTTCAGGATTATAGCAAAGTCCAACACTTGGCTCTCCATGCATTCCATAATACAGAAGTGGAGGCTATGCAAGCAGAAAGTTGTTATCAGCTGGCTAGATCATTCCATGTTCAGGTAAGATCATTTTAAACCTTCTCTAAATATCTAATTCTGTTATTTCATAGTGTTTGAAGTCTTTTAAAAACTTTTCTACATGGAAAAGAAGATAAACTTCTGTACATACTGTTGGTCTTGTTTAATTTTCATTTTTTAGGAAGATTATGACCAAGCTTTCCAGTACTACTATCAAGCCACACAGTTTGCTTCATCCTCTTTTGTGCTGCCATTTTTTGGGTTGGGACAAATGTACATTTATCGAGGTGACAAAGAAAATGCATCT
The DNA here is from genome assembly GCA_004024625.1 of Mellivora capensis. Taxonomy (NCBI): domain Eukaryota; kingdom Metazoa; phylum Chordata; class Mammalia; order Carnivora; family Mustelidae; genus Mellivora; species Mellivora capensis. The sequence continues at coordinate 20,727 of PISX010016051.1, forward strand.
CAGTGCTTTGAGAAAGTTTTGAAAGCTTATCCTAATAATTATGAAACTATGAAAATTCTTGGCTCGCTATATGCTGCCTCAGAAGATCAAGAAAAACGAGATATTGCCAAGGTACTTTTAAAAAATTGTAGCTATTTTCTCATAGTTATCACTAGACTGTCATGCCTCATTCTTGTTATTGCTAGTAGAGATATGATGGAAGCAGTTTTGTTAGCCGAGCTTGTTCCAGTTGAAATAACGAGCAGTTGACGTATTAAACAAGGTAGAGTAGCTACCACTTTTTACTTTGACAGCCTATAGTTGCTGAATTAATCCTACTTCAGCTTAGTGATCTCTTTTATCCCAGGGCCATTTGAAGAAGGTCACAGAACAGTATCCTGATGACGTTGAAGCTTGGATTGAATTGGCACAAATCTTAGAACAGACTGATATACAGGTATTTTAGCAGTGTTTTTCGTCTCCTACAAATGTGTCTTTTGAAAGCATGGTGTAGTGTTTCTCCCTTTCATTTTCACTTACACCTTATTGTCTCCACCATGATAATACAGGGTGCCCTTTCAGCCTATGGAACAGCTACACGGATCCTTCAGGAGAAAGTGCAGGCTGATGTGCCACCAGAGATTCTGAATAATGTGGGTGCCCTCCATTTTAGACTTGGAAATCTAGGGGAGGCAAAGGTAGGAAACTGGAAATAATTCCCTTCTTACATACTGTCAAGTTGAATGCACATTTTTCAGATGGATCAACTGTCTTTTAACATGTAATTTTCTTTTCTTATAGAAATATTTTTTGGCCTCATTGGATCGCGCAAAGGCAGAAGCTGAGCATGATGAACATTATTATAATGCCATTTCTGTTACAACATCATATAATTTAGCCAGGCTGTATGAGGCAATGTGTGAATTCCATGAAGCAGAAAAACTATATAAAAACATCTTACGGGAACATCCTAATTATGTTGACTGTAAGAATTGTAAACTTCTGCTTCTTTTTTTTTTAAAGATTAAATTTATTCATTTGACAGAGAGCACAAGCAGGGGGAGTGGCAGACAGGGGAAGAAGGAGAAACAGGCTCCCTCCTTATGGCTTGCTTAATCACAGGACCCTGGGATCATGACCTGAGCCGAAGGCAGGTGCTTTAACCAGTTGAGCCACCCATGCGCCCGAAGAACTGTAAACTGTTTTTATAAATTTAAATTCCCACAACAGCAGCAAAAATTCAGCCTGAAAAAAAATCTTTCTCAGAACCAATAGTAAAAAAATGTGAAGTTTATAACATCCCCTTTTCCTTCAAGGCAAATTTATGGCCTTAAAAAAATGAAACAAAACAATGAAGCTTCACTTAAATTTACGCTAGAAACTAAAAGAAATAACTAAAAGCCAGTTGAACCATGTATTTCATAGGGTAGGCTATCCTTAGTGGGTCAACTACCTTTATTACACTCTGAACAACTCCTTGACTTACTTGGTGATGGATGTACCTTTATGATACTCCTGCTCTGATTTCGTATTAACATTTTTGCAATGTTTGTACTAGTAAGAATGAACACTATTTTACTTCGAAATAATTATTATTAAAATATCCTACCTTGAGTTTTTACACACTAGACATCATAAAATTTGGAAAGTTTTAAATTAAAAATAATTTCTAATACTGTACTTCCCTTAAAAGAACCTAAAGCTATGATATTTTGACTCTGGTTAAATCAGGAGCTATTAACTTGGCCCTGATCATGCTGTTATGGATGCAAAAGTGATTTAAAACAAGTAAGATTTTAACTGAATGCCAGGCTGAACTTGAATTGGCTTGATAGGCGATAGTAAACCATTGCTAGTTGGCCTGAGGACATTGACATTTTCTGGAGAAAGTAACAACTTACATTTGTGTGACACTTTCTTACTGTTCTTTAAGTGGTAGCCCACAGTTAGAGCCCTGATTTTCTAACTAGTAATCCCTAGTAGTCCATGCTTTTGCTGTTTTGCCATATGACAAGCAGCTTTTTAAGAAAAAATGACAGTGTCATGCATCAGAGACTAACTGGAAAAAAAAGTGCTCCAAGCTTTTTAAATAACTTTGGTTTAGATCAGGACTTGGAGTAGGGTGCTAGCATTAGGAATAGAGTGGCAGAGATAAATCTGAGATCTCAAACAGTGAGACTTGATGGTCACAGAGTTGCTCTTTAACTTGTTAGATTTTTAATTAGTTTTATTGGTGCTCAATATTTTTTCATCTGTAGGATTTCTGTTCATTGTATGAATGTATTAACAAAATACAATCATTTCAAAAGTGTGACTTTAAAATAATGATCTTTTATAGCTAATATATTTTTTAAAGGTTTTATTTGACAGAGAGAGAGAGATCACAAGTAGGCAGAGAGGCAGGCAGAGAGAGAGGGGAAAGCAGGCTCCCTGCTGAGCAGAGAGCCCGATGTGGGGCTCGATCCCAGGACCCTGAGATCATGACCTGAGCTGAAGGCAGAGGCTTTAAAATAGCTAATATTTTAAATGTAAAAACTTTTAAATGTATATTTTCAGGCTATCTGCGCCTAGGAGCCATGGCTAGAGATAAAGGAAATTTTTATGAGGCTTCAGATTGGTTTAAGGAAGCTCTTCAAATTAATCAGGTTGGTAGTATTAACTCCTAGGTTTGAAAAACAATTTTCTCACCTTTTTTTCCGTAGTAAATCAGTTTTTCATTTTAATGTCTATCATATTTCTAATAGCTTGACATCTCCCTGTTTTATTTTTACTTGCTAAAGATACTAGAGAGTAGAAGTCATCTAAACTTTTTGATTGTAGCCCACAGAAATAGCCTTTACATCATAGCCTAGTACACACGTGTGCATACAAACAACTAAAATGTAAGTTTTGCAAATCTTTTTTTATGCTGTTGCCACGTGCTGTACACTGATGACCTTCCTATATTCCATTCTGTTGCATTTTTCATGCTGATAATTACACACTAGATTGATTTTACAGTTCATTAGTCCATCTCCACTCTCACTGTTGTAAATGTAGCTTGTAAACCTCTTCCGTAATCAGCTGTCATGGAAAGGTGATTGATGTCTCTGAATTCAAATTACAGATTTTGATTCTTTACACATGTGTGTTTTAGGACCATCCAGATGCTTGGTCTTTGATTGGTAATCTTCATTTAGCAAAACAAGAATGGGGTCCAGGACAGAAGAAATTTGAGAGAATATTAAAACAACCATCTACACAGAGTGATACTTATTCTATGCTGGCCCTTGGCAACGTCTGGCTCCAGACTTTGCATCAGCCCACCCGAGATCGAGAAAAGGTAATTACTTTTTGTTTCTTCATTTTTTTTTCCTGTTTTGTCCCTTTAAAACAAAACTGACACTTGATTCCTGTTTGAGTTTTGTTTTATAATGAATGTTTATTTCTTTTTGTAGGAAAAGCGTCATCAAGATCGTGCTCTGGCCATCTATAAACAAGTACTCAGAAATGATGCAAAGAATCTGTATGCTGCTAATGGCATAGGTGGTTATAAGACATGGGGATCTGTAGTGATCTGTGAAATAAGTGCTTTCGAAGGAATGTTTATAGATCATAATTTCTCCCTAAATATAATAAATGTAGTTGTTTTAAAACAGGACCATCAGTTGTTTTTCTGGCTCCAATTAGAAAATTCTTAAATGTGAGCCTTTTTATAATTTTAGGAGCTGTTTTGGCCCACAAAGGATATTTTCGTGAAGCTCGTGATGTATTTGCCCAAGTAAGAGAAGCAACAGCAGATATCAGTGATGTGTGGTTGAACCTAGCACACATCTACGTGGAACAGAAGCAGTATATCAGTGCTGTTCAGATGGTAATAGTTTATCATTCAAGATATTTCTATATTGTGTTCATTGTTGAACAAATGTTTTCTTAACCATTCTGACCCTGTTGTGGAGCTCTGTGCTATCTCGTGTGATACTATGTCTATTCGGAGACTTATAATCATATAATGTTAAGGCCACTCTTTGGTGTCCAGACAGAGATATGAATCCTAGTTCCATCCCTAATCGCATGCCTTGGGCAAAGAACATCCTCTCTGAGCCAGTTTCCCCATTTATAAAATGGGGCTCATGTACCTTAAATTCACAGAACTATATGAGGATCCAGTATGAAGAGTACTAGATGCCGTACTTGGCACTAACATGCCTAGTATATCAGTAAGTACCCAGAAGATAGGAGGGTTTAATATTTGCTTGTTTTACACTCTTCTTTCTCATGGGAGAAATTGAGTTTCAGAAAGGTTAAAAGACATTTTGGAAAGAGAAAAACTCCATGGGGATTAGTTTTTGTCACTATGAAATTCCGTTAGGCTTTTCATATTTGTGGAGTCTTGAGCTTGAAGTAAAAGAGTCATATTTAGCATCTAGGGGTGTGTGGTTGGCTCGGTAGGTAGAGCATATGACTCTGGATCCCAGAGTCATGGGTTTAAAATCTTTAAAAATATATATATTTGGCATCTATAGCATATTAAAAAGTAAAAGAATTCTTAGCCTCTATGGGAAATAATATGGTTAGGAAAAACAAGGTTCTTACCAGAGGTAGAAAGCAAGTGCAGTCAAGCTCCTGGAAGTGGTTAACCTTTTTTCTAAGAAGGTTGGTTATTATCAAATTCAGAAAATTTGAAGGCACTAGTCACAAAGATTTATAGACTCCAGACTGCATATGGTAGTCTCAGAGGTGGTATTTTTGAAGATGGGCCTTCCTGATCTGCAGAATGATAATGTTGCCTTTTAAAAATACAAATTAATTACTAGAGATATTCAAGGGGAAGCTCTCTAACCACCTTCTATGAAAAAGATCTAACCTATGACAGGATAAGTTCCATGGTCAAAAAGTGAAGTGTTCATGGCAAAGTTGACACCAGAATTGCTATATATTGGTTTTATCAAGAAGTTAACAACCAGAACTGTGAGTCTTCACATGCTCATTGCCAGTTGGTTCCATCGATCCTAAGGAAAGGTGATAGTATAACCCAAAGAAGCCAGGTGTGTAACTTTTAATAATTTGTCAGCTGATTCTAGATACTATTGCTAGAGATATGAAAAAGGCCATCCGGTCTATTTGTCCTTTCATGTTGGTCTGAGTTTCAAATGGAAAAACTATCTTGAGTATCTAGTTGTGGGGATTTTTTTTTCATCAGGTTTTCATGTTGTGAAAATCTGTCCTGGTGGATGTCAAAAATTATTCTCAAATTTTCTTTAAAATTAACTACTCAAAAGGTAAAACACCTTTTCACATAGCTTTAAAATCACCTGAAATCTTGTTACATGATGACAACATTATTTAACCCTTATTGTATTTTAACTAACTTTTTCTTTTATTACAGTATGAAAACTGCCTCAGAAAGTTCTATAAGCACCAGAACACTGAAGTTGTGCTGTATTTGGCCCGGGCCCTTTTCAAGTGTGGCAAGTTACAGGAGTGCAAACAGACTTTGCTAAAGGTAAAAAGGAAAACTCATTATTCTCATTTAGTTCTGTGCTGCATTGTAGGTTTTTTAAATTCTATTTTATGCATGTTTATATATATATGTATATACACATATATATGTGTATATACATATATATATATGTATATGTAATACCCTATTTGGCTAAAATCCTTTTCACATCATTCAATCACATGAAGTATTTGCTTTGTTTCTTATTTATAGGCTAGACATGTGGCCCCCAGTGATACAGTACTTATGTTTAATGTGGCCTTGGTCCTGCAAAGGTTAGCTACCTCTGTTCTGAAAGATGAAAAGAGTAATCTGAAGGAAGTACTTAATGCTGTGAAAGAACTGGAGCTTGCACATAGGTAAAGAATTTTGTAGAAACAACTTTTGAAATGCTTTGTTTCTTTAAATCCATTTGTTTTGGGACAGCTGGGTGGCTTAGTCAGTTAAGCATCTGCCTTTAGCTCAGGACCGAGTCCCACATCCAGCTCCCTTTTCAGCAGGGAGCCTGCTTCTCCCTCTGCCTGCCGCTCTCCCTGCTTGTGTTCTCTCTCTGACCAATAAATAAATAAAATCATAAATCAGTCAATCTGTCCATCCGTCTCAAGGTGCCAAGAAACACTTTGTCAAGAGAATCATTTTCAATTTAGAAGCATTCTAGTGATTTTTAAGCCAAAGCAGACAGTTGCCACCAGGTGGCGCCAAACTGTGGCCAGGTTCCTGCCAGATTTGGATCATGTAGCCTCCCCTAGAACTGGCTGACCAGCTTTGCAAGCTTGCCCTAGATTTTTATTAATCTGATAATAAAATGACCCTGCAGTTTACACACGTGAAATATTTAGGCTTCACTTATGTGGTTTTTCTACTTATACTGGTGTGTCTTTCATGGGATATGAATTTTCATTGGGCTAAGATTATTAAGGCCTATCCTCTTAAATATTGATTAGGTTTATTGAACTTAGCTCAAAATTTATGTACCTTCATAGGATTTATTTGGTAATTCAGTTAGTGGTAAAATCAAAGCCTGATATCTTTTTAGGTTTTGTCCAGTCTTATTTAAATTCATATATAGGCATTTCTTGCCTTGCCTGACACATTGGTTGTGTTTTCATGGCCTACATCTCCTAATCTCCATGCTGACGTATTTAGTAAATGTGGTGTTTAGTAAATATTTGTTGCTTGAGCTGATTTTTGGTTATTTATGGGTTTATCAATAATATTAAATATGACTACTTAACTTCATGAACTTGTATTGAACATATTGAGTGTTATATTGATGAGAACATATTGATTGATGAACATATTGAGTGTTATATTGATATATTGAATATATTGATATATTGATAAGAGTCTTTTTTAAGTGAGTTTCATATATAATTTCATTGGGATGATAGCTTTTCATGTATCAAACAGGTTGGTATAAGTCAGTAAACTTGTTTGTAAACATGTAAACATGTAAACCTATTCTCAGACTATTTTTGTAGAACAGATTAAAAATGTAAAGAGCCTTTCCTTAGAAATTTTTTTTTTTTTAAGATTTTATTTATTTATTTGTCAGAGACAGAGGGAGAGAGAGCAAGCGAGCACAGGCAGACAGAGTGGCAGGCAGGGGCAGAGGGAGAAGCAGGCTCCCTGCCGAGCAAGGAGCCCGATGTGGGACTCGATCCCAGGACACTGGGATCATGACCTGAGCCGAAGGCAGCCGCTTAACCAACTGAGCCACCCAGGCATCCCACCTTAGAAATTTTTTTAAGTGAATTATTGTATTTTCTCATTCCATTTAGATACTTCAGTTACTTGAGTAAAGTGGGAGACAAAATGAGATTCGATTTGGCCCTTGCTGCTACAGAAGCCAGGTAATGTTACTATTTCTGGAAGGTGACTTTGGGTGGTGGGAGGCAGTGATATCAGTGTGCTCTGGGTGGCCTCCCAGGGGTCAGTCTTTCCCACTCCTCTGTGGGGCTCCCCAGCCTGGGTCAAGGCTTTTTCCTAAGGGTCCTTTCAGGGAATATGACAAAGTCAATTTAGTGCAAGTATTTAAGTTGTGTGGAGAAAATACTTTTCTGTCTTGGCTCTTTGAGTCACGTGTGAAGATAATGTTGAAAATCTTTACATTTGTGCTTGGAGAGGACACTCATACTTTGGAAAGTTACTGTCGTTGACAGTCTTGACTTTGAGAAACTAAGTTAATTTTGTTGATTAAAATATCCCTTAGATATCAGCTAAGAGTCCTGCTTCAGACTTTTTAGTGTGTAAGGAAAAGAGATGCTCCGAGTTTCTGAGCAAAAAGTGTGTTAACTGCATTCATGTCTCTCTGAATCTGAAATTTTGTAGGCAGTGCTCTGACTTACTGAGCCAGGCCCAGTACCATGTGGCCCGGGCACGTAAACAAGATGAAGAGGAAAGGGAGTTACGGGCCAAACAAGAGCAAGAAAAGGAACTGTTAAGGCAGAAGCTTCTTAAAGAACAGGTATTTATTGTGTTTGTAGTTATACTAGAACTTAAGAATTGTGTGCATACATACATCTTGTATGTTAAAAAAGAAGTCCTTTGGATGGTCATCAGGATGTTTTTTTCAACATAACATTTTGATGCACTGTTTTCCTACTCTTTTTCCTCTCATAGGAAGAGAAACGTCTCAGAGAAAAGGAAGAGCAAAAGAAACTTTTGGAACAGCGGGCCCAGTATGTAGAGAAGACCAAAAATATTCTTATGTTTACTGGAGAGACCGAAGCAACAAAAGAAAAGAAAAGAGGTGGCGGTGGTGGAAGGGTAAGATGGCACTCCTGCTAAGACAGACGGATGGCCGCAGGTCTGGCACCTGACTCCCAGAAGTGAATATCGTTCGCTGTATTTACTCAGTGTTCAGTTCTTAAGTTCGACTTCCTTCTTTGCTAAGAGACAATCTTCCAACACAGTGCTTCCAGTGGTAGCCAGTACTTAGAAATGCATTCCAGTGTCGTCCAGCACACTGTACCTTGTAGTGGCCTAAGTAGTTGATGATTTTGGACATCTGAGCAATTCATCCTAATTAGAAGTCTTTAACATTGGGCCTTATCAAGCACCCCTTCCTTGCAACTTGATAAAAAAAAAAAAAGGTCCTTTGTTTGTCAGAGGACTGATGGGATCTGGCCTCATTCCACCAGCCAGGAGAGAACTGATCGTAGTCTTGTTTGGATTTCAGCGTTCTAAAAAGGGAGGAGAGTTTGATGAATTTGTTAATGATGATACCGACGATGACTTGCCTATATCCAAAAAGAAGAAGAGAAGAAAGGGCAGTGGTAGTGAACAAGAAGGCGAAGAAGAGGAGGGTGGTGAGAGAAAGAAGAAAAAGAGGAGAAGGTATTAATCAGGGTGTTGTGGAATAGCCTCATAAAGGTGACAGACGACTGCTCACCTGAATCATTTCTTGTGTTCGAATTTGTGAAACCTGGTGATCACTTGATCCACCCAGACCTTAAAGCCTTTTGTTCCCCACTTCCTATTTAATCATAATAATCCCAAGATAGACCCCATCACCAAAGCCCCTGAGTACTTGGAGTTGCCACACATCTCCACAGCTTTCCTGTGAGAGCTGCAAGTTAGTCATCACTGCCTCCCTTACGTCTTCAAAATTGTAATATTTATGGGAAAATGCAATGTAGAATGAGAACTGGGTATATCCACCCTACCTGTCCACGTGCAATCTTAGGAAAGTCACTGAGCCTCAGTTTCCTTTGTGTTAAATGGTAACAATGCCCACCTCAAGTTTTGCTAGATATATAAAGTGTGATTAATGTAAAAGAAGGGCCTTTGAATCTTCCCAGTGCCATTTGCTGTTAAGATAAGTGGTACCCTTCCCATCTCTCACCTGAGCTGTCCTGTTCCTCTCTCATGGTGCTCCCCTGTCCAGGAACCTCCAGTTGGCAATACATGCTATGTATTCTAAAAATACATTCTTTCCCTGAAGTTAGCGAGACCTATTCCTCTCAGCCCTTCACAACCTGTACTTGGGGAAGAACCTAATGAATTCATCCAGACACAAACCTGTGGAATGGAAGCTATGATAGGGCCTCATTAGGCCCAGAATGAGTAACTGGGAAGGAAGGAAGAGGAGAGGAAAGATGTAAGATTTGGGGCCTGGGTCTTTTATCACATCTTCTATCGCTCCACCAAGTACAAGAGTCAAGGTTTTCTTTGATTCTTAGATTAATAGGAGGACTCGACAGAGATGTGATTATTTGGTAGACATCGCATAAATCCATGGTTTTTGCAGACTCCTGAGCTGTGTACAGCAATTGTAAATGATGGCCCTGCCCTCGAGGAAGGACATTACGGTTGAGAGAGCACGTGTAGAGAGTAGTATTCAGAATGAGTATGTGGCGATGACAAAGTAGTCTTAGATTTTCTAGGTATGAGTGAATCTTGACAGACTTTCTCTCGATGTCCGCTATATAAGACCTCCAAAGGGAGAAGAAGGATCCGACGATGATGAAACCGAAAATGGCCCCAAACCGAAAAAGCGCCGTCCCCCAAGAGCAGAGAAGAAGAAGGCTGTAAGTTTCTGACACTGTGGTTTTCATCCCCGTTGTTGGCAGGAAGGGTCACACTGCACCAGAATACATTCTTTCCTTGCAGTTTCTTCAAGCAGAAATGCTTCTTTTTGAAATGTAATGGCTGCTGTTTGTTTTTTTGGGTTTTTTAATTTTTTTTTTATAAACATATAATGTATTATTAGCCCCAGGGGTACAGGTCTGTGAATCGCCAGGTTTACACACTTCACAGCACTCACCATAGCACATACCCTCCCCAGCGTCCATAACCCAATCACCCTCTCCCTACCCCCCTACCCCCGGCCCCCCTCAGTTTTGTGACATTAAGAGTATCTTATGGTTTGTCTCCCTCCCGATCCCATTTTGTTTCATTTATTCTTTTCCTACCCTCCAAACCCCCCACGTTTCATCTCCACTTCCTCATATCAGGGAGATCATATGATAGTTGTCTTTCTCCGATTGACTTATTTCACTAAGCAGGATACCCTCTAGTTCCATCCACGTCATCGCAAATGGCAAGATTTCATTGCTGTTTGGTTTTATCATTACACTGCAAACTTAGTTTAACAAGACATCCTAATGTAATGTAACCTAAGAGTCTTAAATAATCTGTTATGTTTGGTCTTCTTTCTTTAGCCCAAGCCAGAACGTCTGCCTCCTTCAATGAAGGGCAAAATAAAATCGAAAGCCATAATATCGTCAAGTGATGATTCTTCAGACGAAGATAAACTTAAAATTGCTGATGAAGGGTAGGAATTGTTCCCTTAGTGTATTCTCCTAATGAAAGATAAGAGTGGTCGCTGTGCCAAAATGTTTTCTCTCCAGCTTCTTAGAATTTTCTGTCAAAGCTGGCAGAAACCTCAGCACACATCTTAATCTAACCCTGTCATTTTTGTCCTGTCATATGTTTGTCCCTCAGAGAAGAAAACCTATTTTGAGATCTTATTTCTCCATGGATATTAGCTGAAATTTCCTGAATGACCTCCTTCTATTTTTTTAATAGTGAAATTTTATTTTATTTTACAATATTTTACTATTACTATTTTTTGCTGTTTTATTTTATTTTTTATTTTATTTATTATTATCTATTATTTATTTTATTATATTTATTTTATATATTATATATTATTATATGTATTATATGTATTATATTTATATATTATATATTATATTTATTGTATATATTATATTTATTATATATATTATTTATATATTTATTATTATTTATTGTTTTATTTTATTTTATTTTATTTTTTATTTGAATTTTAGGCAACATCCAGTGGAATATTGGTTTCTGGTGTAAAATTCAGTGGTTCTTCACTTAGGTGTAACACCCAGTGCTCATCGGAAATGCCCTCCTTAATGCCCATCACCCATCTAGCTCATCCCCCACCCACATCCCTCCATCAACCCTCAGTTTGTTCTCTGTTATTAAGAGTCTCTTATGGCTTGTTTCCCTCTCCTTTTTTCTTTTCCCCCTTCCCATATGTTCATCTCTTTTCTTTCTTAAATTACACATATGAGTGAGATCATATAGTATTTGTTTTTCTCTGACCAACTTACTTCACTTAGCTTAATACATTCTAGCTCTGGGTAGTGTCTTTCTAAATGAAATGTATCGCTTTGCTACACTACCAGGCCAGCTAAAACTGTTGGAGTAGCCTCCTCCTGGCCACGTGGAGATGGGACTTTCTTGACTGTTTCCTTCGTTGTCGGGCAGTGGTGACTCAGCCCTGCCGGCTCCAGGAGGGGCTTTTCCTAGACCGTTTATCCACTACTCTCCTTTAGCTCATGGCGCACCTGGAGAAGCAGTCTTTGAGTTTACTTGTCCTAAACTTTTCCCTCAATTCCCCAACTTGAATTCGCAGACGGGGACTCTGAATGCTGTATGACACTATATTTCTTCTGATGGCCATCATTTCATTCATTCATTCCACAGTCACTTTGAACATTCACTAAAAATCCCATGAGATAGTGTGCTGAGTGCCAGGGATACAGAGGAAAGAGTCACCGACTCTGCCCTCAAGTTTATGCTTTGGAAGCAGTGGAGAATAGGAGATAAACCAAAAACCACATTATCGTAGGATAAGTGTTATCACTTACAGTTTCGTTTATTCTCTCCGGGATAATACCTACTCTGGAGTTTGAGGGGAGGGCTGTAGAATACAGGCTTTGTGAAAGGAAGGCTGTTTGAGTTGAGTCTTGGTTAGCATGTTGAGGGAGCTGAGGATGCTGGAGGGGTGCTGCCCTCCTGGGTAGCGAGCTCTAGGGAACCATCTGTAAAGAATTGAAGTTCCTGTTTTCTCTGAAAACGCTGGCTGACCTACACTGTGGTTACCTTGCCCTTTGCCCACAGTGTTACCCCAGCCAGTGGTGAGAGGCATGCACGAGCAGAGCAATGGGGTGTGTGTTTTTAGAATGAGCATTGTTAAAATGTGTAGGCAGAAGGGTCCGTGTGAGAGGCTGAGCTACTGCTAAACTTTATCGGAGGTCAAGACCAAGTTGATTTGAGCCCTTTGTATCAGTTAAACTTGGTCCTGACCATCACAGAATGTTTGCTTATTTGGCCAGGTAGAATGATAGGAGTTGGATTGCAAGAGGCCCCCTGGCCTTTAGCACATATATACAGAATGAATATACAGCGTCCTTCTCTCAGTCACTCTTCATGTCCACTCAGGGTGACCCGAGTTATGTATTGTACATCTAGGTTTCTTCTTTCAGATTTAAGCACAGAGAACCTTTCTTCAATCACGTGGAGATGGTTTCATTTCCAAACAGAGGAATTTATTTCGTCGTATTCCCCCTTCTTAGACTGAATCCTGTGGGATTTAATATTCTTTTCCTGGAATATTTGTCATGGAAACCAAAACTAAGAAGTATGCCGCAAGAGAAGTATGTCCTCCTGTGCAAAGCTTTGGGCTGTGAGCACCTGTCACAGCTGTTAAGGGAATGCTCTATGCTCCAGAGCCTCCAGGAAGCCAAGATTTCCTGGGTGCCACCACCATTCCAAGCATAGGTACAAGTCCCTTTCCTTCTAACCCATCAGCTGATAAGTAGGGGGGATCTCCGAGCAGAAGTAAGCAAGCTACAGAAGCCTTTTTAGCCCCGGCTTCTTCTCGGAAGTAAGTCTTGTGCTGGTGGAGGGCCCTAGTGCAGCCGCGGATCATGGATAGGAATGGTGCCTTTGCTCTTCAGGCTGACAGGCTGGCGGCGAGTCCCACTCATCCAGCCTTGGGAGAGGGTTAACTGCTCGGAGTCGACAGCCAAGCAAGATCCTGGGTTTCACTTCTGCTGCTCTGAATTTGTTTATAAAAATTAATTATCCCTTTTCATAATTTTATGTATGAAATTGAGAAGTGCTTCATTCTGATGAAGGGTGCCTGGTATAAGCCAATGAGAGTCCTCGTTTACTGTTTAAATGCTGTGTTATAATCAAAGTACCATATTCTTTTTTCCTTTTAATCCTTTTTTTAAACTGTGAAATAGATCAAATTTACAAAACAGGACACAAAAAATGAACACCTGTGTAGACACCATGGAGGTCATAAATAGAACATTTACTGCCCTGGCATTTTCAAAGCATTCTCTGCTCTTTGAGTCTCCCATGGGCCAGTCTAACCAGTGCTTGTCTTTACCAGACATCACCGCACCAGCAACAGCAACAGCGACTCGGACGAGGGAGAGCCGCGGAAGAAGCGTGCCTCTTCGGAGAGCGATTCCGATGGGAACCAGAGCAAGTCTGGTAGCGAGGCCGGCAGTCCCCGGAGGCCCCGCAGACGGCAGTCGGATGAGGATTCAGACAGTGACCAGCCAGCCAGAAAGAGAAGGCCCTCGGGTTCAGAGCAGTCTGACAACGAGTCTGTGCAGTCCGGGAGAAGCCGCTCCGGAGGCTCAGACGTGGACTCTCGGCCCGCTTCTCCGAGCGCCGAGTCCGAGCGCGATTCCGAGAGAGGCTCTGATAATGAGGGCTCGGGCCAGGGCTCTGGAAATGAATCCGAACCGGAGGGATCCAACAATGAGGCCTCAGATCGGGGCTCAGAACACGGGTCAGATGATAGCGACTAGGTTTTATTTCACAAATAAGCTTCATCTTGGGAGGGAACTTTTTTAATATATGAAAGCTGTGATAAAAACGTTTCAGATGTTTAGTCAAACAACTTTTCCTAAGGCGGTTTTTTTTTTTTCTACCCATTTGTATATTACTAAGCCCCAAGAGATACTTCCTGTTCTGGAGTCCAATATTTGAGTCTCTTGAGCAAATGAAGAACGTGACTATTCTTCATTATGGTACACTTCCACCTCTCATATGTGAAAACTGCAGTAAAAATAAACCCAGATGCTAAACCATTCCTACAGAGGTTTGACTGAAACTGCCAGACGTCTCATCTTGTAAGTTAAGCAGCATACTGTTTTGGTTTTTATTGCAATCTTTTACCGAGTGGTGCAAGAAACTTGGTATTAATGTCTTTGTTCCATTTTAAGTTGAGATTGAGAATATTTTTATTTTCTGGGCAAAGAGATATCTACTGTATAATTGCACCAAAGTACAAGTGAAAGGAAGGTTTTCTTTAGTAGTGTAATGCTGCAGCCATGTAGATAAAATCACAAATATATGATTTGTTAGATCGAATAAGATGTGGAAAAAATGCTTTTCTGTTAGTAGAATGCAAAGACCTACATAAGCCACACAATAAAATTCTTTCACCAACTTTTATGGGTGACATCGTGTCATTTGCTCAGTACATTTGTATATGAAAATTTGGCATAAATTATGCAAATATTTGGAAGAACCTGAACTAAGCTGAAGGTTTACTGGAAACTTCTATCATTTTTTTTAAGATTTTTTTTTAAGATTTTTATTTATTTGAGAGAGCACAAGAGGGGTGAGGGGCAGAGGGAGAAGCAGACTCCCCGCTGAGCAGGGATCCTAATGCAGGGCTAGATCCCAGGACTCTGGGATCATGGCCTGAGCTGAAGGCAGACGCTTAACTGACTGAGCCAATCAGTTGCCCCTAAAGATTTGTCTTTTTGGCAGGAAAGTCATTTTATCTCTGCATTCTCAATGACCAATATCCTTATTGACTAAATTACAGCTTCCTTTTTAAAGGTTTTTAATTTTAATTTTTAATTTTTTAAAAAAGATTTTATTTGAGAGAGAGAGAACAAGCACCGGGTAGCGAGGCAGAGGGAGAGGGAGAAGCGAACTCCCCACGGAGCAGGGGGCCTAATGTGGGACTCGATTCCAGGACCCTGAGATCATAACCTGAGCCAAAGGCAGACACTTAACTGATTGAGCCACCCAGGCGCCCCAAAAAGTTTTACTTATTTTGAGGGAGAGGGAGAAAGTGAGAGGGGAGGAGGAGAGAGAGAGAATCTTAAGCAGACTCCATGCCCAGTGTGGAGCCTGACATGGTACTTGATCTCACAACCCCGAGATCATGACCTGAGCTGAAATTAAGAGTCAGAAACTTAGGGACGCCTGGGTGGCTCAGTTGGTTGAGCGGCTGCCTTCGGCTCAGGTCATGGTCCCAGCGTCCTGGGATCGAGTCCCACATCAGGCTCCTTACTCGGCGGGGAGCCTGCTTCTCCCTCTGCCTCTGCCTGCCACTCTGTCTGCCTGTGCTCTCTCCCTCTCTCTCTCTCTGACAAATAAATAAATAAATAAAATAAGAGTCAGAAACTTAACTGAATCACCCAGGTGCCCCTAATTACAGCTTTTTACAAACTATGGTGCAATATAAATATGTTAATTCATAAATTATTAATCACTGAATTATTGAAAATAAACTACAAATGAAATTAGTACTAGTATGTTTTTGTTTTTAAAAACAAAAACGCGGGGCGCCTGGGTGGCTCAGTGGTTTAGCCTCTGCCTTCGGCTCAGGTCATGATCCCAGGGTCCTGGGATCGAGCCCCGCATCGGGCTCTCTGCTCAGCGGGGAGCCTGCTTCCTTCTCTCTCTCTACCTACTTGTGATCTCTATCTGTCAAATAAATAAATAAAATCTTTAAAAAAAAAAAAAAAAAAAAAAAAAACCGCCACAAATGTATAAAGAATTATAGAAGTTTTGAGGCCATGGGAGGCGGGTGTGCAACTCTGGGAGCTAGAATGTAAGAGGCGGTATGACTGCCTTTGAAAGGTGAAGGGCCTGCGATTCAGAAGTTCATGCAGCTGGTGAAGGGGAGATTTGAACCTGAATCCAGGCCCCTCTGCTCTTTCCAACATGTCATGTATAACAAGGTGAACTGCTTAATCCCCAAGTGACAAAAATCTAAGTTTATTTATTTATTTTAAAGATTTTATTTACTTATTTGACAGAGAGATCACAAGTAGGCAAAGAGAGAAGGGAAACAGTCTCCCCACTGAGCAGAGAGTCCAATGCGGAGCTCATGATCCCAGGATCCTGAGATCATGACCTGAGCTAAAGGCAGAGGCTTAACCCACTGAGCCACCCAAGTGCCCCAAAAATCTAAGTTTAAAAACATTTCCCAACTGATAACATCAAGCAGTAATGAAAGCATGTTGGTAGAAGGTCCTTCAGAGAGCTATTTATGGAGGAGGGATTTAACATAATGCTGTTTCCCTACTTCACATTTTGGTTCTAAAGGTGCTTTTTAGTACATGTCTCTCTTTATCAATGAATAAGTAAAATCTTTAAGAAAATAATAATAATACTGTATCTTAAAAGTTACCATCAGGGGCGCCTGGGTGGCTCAGTGGGTTAAAGCCTCTGCCTTCAGCTCAGGTCATGATCTCAGGGTCCTGGGATCGAGCCCCTCATCGGACTCTCTGCTCAGCAGGGAGCCTGCTTCCTCCTCTCTCTCTGCCTGCCTCTCTGCCTACTTGTGATCCCTCTCTGTCAAATAAATAAATAAAATATTTAAAAAAAAAAAGTTACCATCACAAGAAAAAAAATGTTAACTATATCTGATGACTCTTGAAACTCATCATTGAATCCTGCCCTAGTTCTTGGTTTTCTCTCAAACCTTTCTGATTATCCAAGCCACCTATTTTATGTTTCATAGCTCGCAGCAGCTGGGATGTGCCAAGACCTGTAGGTTTCCTAAAGGGGATGACCCCAGAGGACACCTAGATTCAGGCTGATTGGAAGCCAGAGCCTCAGGTGGCCGTAATGATGACTAGCTAGTAGGTCTCTTTCACAGGAGGACTGAGTTCTGGGTCTATTGCCTGTTGTTGTGCCCTGCGGTTGGTAGCTACTTACGATATCAGACAGCTGTAGCCAAGCAGAGAGAACAAAGATTGCTTCCACCGGCCTCCATTCCAGAGACCCCAATCAGTGGCCAGACCCAAGCTCCAGAACAAGCAAGCAGCCGTCTTTCTCAGAAAGGCGGGTTTGTGTTGTAATGTGCTCTCTGCAGTGGCCGGAACAGCTCTGAAGCTTACAGACCCCCGAGCCCCAGGAACGCAGGTGCCCCTGGCACCCAGAGGCAGGAGATCAAGGGGCGGCCCCTGGGCTACCGGCGCAAAGACTGGGGCACCGTAAAAACCATGCACCAGATGTAGGTTGAAGGATCTGCAGGATGCAGAGCAGAGGGGGGATGTGAAGACAGTGCCCCAAAGATACCCAGGAGACAGCAGAGAGCGCCCGCTGGTTTCCTTCTGTCCAGAGGGTACCCCAGCAGGCACCTGCCCCCAGGTCCCACGCTTTAAAATTAGCAAATGAGCTGTTCTCATGGAGAACCTAGCACTTTCTAAAGGCTCTTCTGTGCTGGGCTGTGGGGTGAGTGAGCCCACGTGCGAGTTCTCGAAGAGCTGTTTCTCAGTTTGTGGCAACCCCACTGGTCTTTTGGGCTTGAACCCTGTTGGTTTTCAAAACTAGCTGTTTTGGGGGGCTCGTCTTTCAGGAGCAGGTCTTAAAGTTGGGGAGCCCAATATGGGGTACCAACTCGGAGAAGCTCTGGGGTTTTTGAGTTTGTCTGTTGCTGTTGAGGGATGGCAGGTGAGGGGGTTGGGGGTTGAGAGGGTTGAGGGGGGAGGTGGGGGGGTGGGGGGTAATGGTGAGGTTTCTCAGCCTTTCCTACCCACTTTGGTGTGATTTTTTTTTTTTTCCTCATGTGCTAGATGTGAAGGGGTCCCTCTGCTAGTTTTGGGTTGTTTTTTTTCAGAGCACATTGTTCCATGGGTAACTGTGGGTTTAGTGTATCCATGGCGGGGGTGGGGAGGTGAGTTCAGAATCCTCCCATGTCGCCATCTTGAGCGCGCACCTCAGCCTTCCACTTCTTAGTGGGAGTGGCTGTCAGCAGGAGAGGCGGCCAGGGATAGCTGGTTAGGAGCAGAAATCCTGGAATCCAGGTGTCCTAGAATGGAATCTCCCTTTGTGACGCTAACAAACCCTGTGACCTTGAGGAAGTTACTTCCCCAGTTGAGTCACTCTCCGTTTTATAAAAAAACCATCTCTGCCCCATAAGTTCTTTTTCTTTTCAAGATTTATTTATTTGAGAGCAAGCAAGCATGCATGGTGGGAAGAGGGAGAGGGGGAGAGAATTTCAAGCAGCCTCCCTGCTCAATGCTCACAGCAGGGCCCCCAATGCGGGGCTCGAGGTCACGACCCTGAGGTCACGAACTCAAACCCGAGGCAAAATCAAGAGTCAGACACTTGACAGACGGTGCCAGCCAGGCGCCCCTCTCCTACACGGTAAGTTTTTTGAGAACCTCAAATGTCTCTGTATAATTAGAGAATGTGATTGGCGTTGGCCTTCAAGTTAATTCAGAACTAGACGAAGTACCGCAACTACTGTAGCTATTAAACCTTAAAACAAATTTTGCTTAAGTTTAGGCAAGAAAACCCACTTTGTTATTCTGACTGAAACGCAGTCACTTCCTTTGCTAAAATTGTTATTTTTGGGGGCGCCTGGGTGGCTCAGTCACTGGGCGTCTGCCTTCGTCTCGGGTCGTGATCTCGGGATCGGGCTCCGTGCTCAGCGGGAAGCCTGCTTCTCCCTCTCCCACTCCCCCTGCTTGTGTTCCCTCTCTCACTGTGTCTCTGTCAAATGAATAAAGTCTTTGAAAAAAATTGCTATTTTTATGGCGTGGGTTTTCTGAGGAGGGCAGCTCTGCCATTATAGCAAAAGGCTGCACATAGCTCCTGCAATTGCTGGGAGGGTTATGAAGGCAGGTTCAGCGGTGAGCCTGTGAGGAACTCCCAGGAAAGTCCTCCCTGTGTCTGGATGGGGTCTGAAGGTCTCGACCTGTTTGCCAAGCTCACTGATCTTGTTGAGACTGAGTAGGGACTAGGTCAGCCTACGCTTTCATAGATCATCTATACAAAAATTCTTGGCTTCTGCCTAGTTCTTCTGGAAACAATTATTTTCTTAAAGATTTTGTTTAATAGAGAGCGAGGAAGAGAAAGAGCATGAGTAGGGGGAGGGGCAGAGGGAGAGAGGGGCTAAACACAGAGCCCGATCCAGGGCTAGATTCCAGGACCCCAAGATCATGACATGAGCTGAAATCAGGAGTTGGGCACTTAACCGACTGAGCCACCCAGGCGCCCCTGGAGAAAAATATTTTTAATCTCCAGGAAATGTGACTTTCCTGGAGCTTTCTAAGTATCCTTTGTTTTGATTCTACTAACAAACAATTTCTTCCCTGGGAAAGTAAGTACCCAATAGAGTCAAGATAGACCTTTTAAAGGACACTAGTATCCACTTCTAAAACCAGAATTTGGAGAAAAGCCCAGTGCAGTTTTCCCCCCTAAAGGTATTTTTTCTGATGCTTTGGTCTTTGGGGAGTGTTTGCACCGTAGAGGTCTGTCACTAGCTCACCACGCGCATCGGGACCACGGGGAAGGGCATATGCTGCAGACTCCTCAAGTTCATCTGGACCTCAGTGCCTCCGCTGATGTGGGAGGAGCAAACCTACAGACTGTCGTGAGGCCTCACTTGGCATCAGGCCTTGGCTTCCAGCCCCACTCTGACACACACTGATGGGACGAAGCACTTCACTCTTCAGCATCAGCAGCCCTATCTATACACTAAGCTTGTTTGAAGGCGCCTGGGTGGCTCAGTCAGTTAACCATCTGCCTTCTGCTCAGGTCATGGTCCCGGGGCCCTGGGACTGAGTCTTGCGTTGGGCTCCTTGCTCGGCGGGGACCCTGCTTCGCCCCCTCCCTCTGCTTGCCTGCTTATGCTCTCTCTCTCTCTCTCAAATAAATAAAATCTAAAAATAATAATAGTAATAATGTTGTTTGAGATCCTTTTAAGTTAAACATTCTAGGGCCATGGCAGAGAATTTTGAACAGACTGTCTAGTCTACTGCAACTGTCTGGGTAACTTGAGGTCTTACTGTTCCAAGGAACTGGAAGCCATGTCTGCTATTTCAAGCCTAGATTTTCCACAGATACAGATATATTTTTTTGCATATGAAATTATATATTTGCTCTTGGTTTTTGCTTTTCTTTATTCTGTTTACTACAGCCAAAATGTTTTTGTAACATTTATTCTTCTGAACATACTGAGTTTTAGAAAGTATCTCAAATTTTTATGCATTTTCCTTGACCTGGCTGATGTATTCCAGATTGCTACCATGGTCACCTGCCAGGGGCGCATCGTATGTGTTCGTGCTGTCCACAGCTTAGTAGTGAAGAGAACGCTTACTGGGTGCAAGACATTGGGGCCGGATTTTGAAATGTCTTATCCAGAAGTCACTGAATTAGTGAATTCACCTTCTGGTCAATTCTTTCTCCAAAATCTCTAATCCAGTGTGTTCCCCTAGCATGTTGTCCCTGAAACACTAGTCCCAAAAGAGATTCCTTAAAAAAAAAATTCTATAGCCATGTAAGTGAGGAAAACTCTGAATTCTATAGTCCTTTGCAGTTAGAATGCTTTCGGTGATAAACCACAGAAAATGCTATTTCAAACTGTTCTAAAAATTAAGATTATTGTGTCCTGAGCTGGACATGTGGGGTGGGGGTGGGAGGAGGAAGGGACAGTTCAGTCATAAGACCGTATTGTCAAAAACTCTGCTTCATTCATTCATGTATGATGCATATGGAAGAAGGCGTGATGTAGTAAATATGAACACAATACCTCTAGCCCTCACAGAGTCTGCCTGAACACCCTTTCTCACTTGTGCCCCACTCCATCCGGCATATGATACCTCTAAGTGCTATTTACCCCTCTTTTGATGATCCGGGATCATGATTCAAACATTGGCTATTGTCGTGTGCTCCTATAGAAAGGGAGGTACCTCAGGCTGTGAACAGCCTTTGCCTCAAACCACCTCAGACTCCATGGATTGAAATAACCTCTTCATAGGTCCGCATGAGCGAGTGAACTCAAGAGCAGGGATTCTGTCTTTTTCATTTCCCAAGAGCCAAACCTAAGATTTGGCAAGAAGTAGGTACTCATTTATATTTTGTTCTTAAAATCTAAAACTGAGGGGCGCCTGGGTGGCTCAGTGGGTTAAGCCTCTGCCTTCGGCCCAGGTCATGATCCCAGGGTCCTGGGATCAAGCCCCGCATCGGGCTCTCTGCTCAGCAGGGAGCCTGCTTCTCCCTCTCTCTCTGCCTGCCTCTCTGCCTGTTTGTGATCTCTGTCTGGCAATTAAATGAATAAAATCTTAAAAAGAAAATCTAAAACTGATGTTGCTGGAAAGGACGGGGCTCGGCTCAGGTCTCTGGTACAAGAGTTTCAGCAAATTTACTTTGTGGGAGTCCTGCTTGCCCTTGACCTGTGGCTGGCAGCCTCTTGTCCTCACCCACACGGTGGCCGCTGCCCAGGGCGCTGCCTGGTTATCTGTGTGTGTGTCTGTCCGTTGTGAAGGTGGTTGTTTCTTAGAAACCGTTCTTGCTCAACAGGTTTTGACAATAGTGAGGGCGCCGAATGTTCATCAAACCGCTGAAAGATCACTGCTCTTGAGCATGATCCTAATAAATGAACCTGTGTCGGTCTCTAGTGCCCAACAGGCTGGGTTTATCTCAGCAGGGTGGAGTGTCTCTGATAGCATCTTCTGCTGGAGAGGGATCAATGCCAAAACCTTTGTTCTCTCCTGGGCTGTTTTGTTCCTGGGAACAATGCTGCTTTGATTTCTCCAATGGGAGCGAGTGCTCCAAGTTCCTTTGCTAGAGAGAAGGGGACACTTCATTTCCTGCCTTCAGCGGCTGCGGGATCGCTTGTGTGTGTAGACGCGCTCCTCCCTCTCTCTCCTCCTGCTGCTTCCAGTTTGAAGGGGCTGCAGAAGCAACAGGGAAGGAGCACTCTTGGACCAAGGAGGTGTGAAAAGGGAGCATCGCCATATTCCTTGACCTTGAGCAATTAAGTGAGAGATGAGTGCCGGGGTTGGTGTGAAGAATGGTAAAGCCTTGCTTTAGCACTGGCGGCCCTCTTGTCAGTCTACCCTGAGCACTCTGGCCTTGGAATTGTGTACACCGTTCTTTTGCACAGTTCGCAGAAATCACAGAGCTCAGCTTTCACCTGTCCCATCCTCCTCCAGGAAGACTCGGGCACTCTTCCTGTTGGAATCTCACACTGGGAATGGCTGATCTTGTCAAAACCTCGATTCAAGGTAGAATGGAGGCTCTCAGTTGTCCTGTGAGCTGGCATGGACTCCCACTGACTCTCAGTCACCTCTGCTGTGGCCACTGGCCCTGCCATTTGTACCTTGTCATGGGGACAGAAAATGCTCTACAGTTATTTGGCCCCAGGGAATGGGGTCTGAGAATGTGGAAAGGGTTTGGCCTTTGGAAAGAGCTGGAACTCCATCCATAGTAAAAGGAGGGGAGAGCTGTTGTTGGCGAGTTGGTCTTTGGGAAGGTGGGAAGGCATGGGACAGAGGGGGTGCGGGTCGAATTGCTTGTCAGTGAAGTAGAAGCTGAGTCCAGGCCACCACACCCGGGGACGCAGAGTAATCCTTGGTAGCCAGCCAGGGAGCCCATGTTATGCTGTGTATCAGGGCTCATCGAGCTTGAACGGGCTCACTAATCACCTGGGGATTTGGATCCAGGAGGTCTGGAGTGAGATGGAATATTTTGCGACCCTCACAGGCTCCCAGACGACACTAGTCCAACAACTACCGTGTGAATAGCTAGGTCATCCATCATGACGAGCGTGCCCTTGCTGGGGGAGCACCCACCGTGGTTTCATGGGGGCTGTGGTGTGGAGAGACAGGGAAGGGAGAGGGAAGAGTCCAAGAAGGCTCAGGGAAAGAGGAGAAGGGAGGAAGTCATGACTTCGAAGAGCAGGGGAGTGAGCATACCCGGGAGGAGTAATCTCATGGTGTCAACTTCTAAGGTTCTGGGTCCTTTGGAGAAAAGAGGACAGAAGTGGCTGGAAAGTGCTGGTGGGAAGCAAGGCAGCCAGTGGCATGAGAAGGAAGACAGCAGGGGGAAGTGATCAGCTCAAGGAACAGCCTGGTTGGGACGCCTGTGTGGCTCAGTTGGTTAAGCCACTGCCTTTGGCTCAGGTCATGATTCCAGGGTCCTGGGATAGAGTCCCACATCGGGCTCCTTGCTCAGCAGGGAGCCTGCTTCTCTCTCTGCCTCTGCCTGCTTCTCTGCCTGCTTGTGTTCTCTCTGCCCCCCGCCCCAACAAATAAATAAATAAAATCTTAAAAAAAAAAAAAAAAAAGGAACAGCCTGGTTTCCTTCAGAGCAAGAGGACGGCAGTAATGTTCAGAGAGAGAGTGAGGACCTGGAGATATTTGCTGGTGCCGGACTCTGGGACCCAGAGGGCATGAAGGCCAGGGGGGGCGGGCAGTTTGGAACGGGAACAGATTAGCATATATACAGAAAAGTTTGGGGGTAAGGGTCCAGGGTGGAGGGCCCAGGGCTGGGGTGGGAGGGAGCCCGGATGGGAAAGAAGGTAGCCGGTTTAGGCGGTGTAGGACAGGACTGTGGCCTCTGGGCAGCTCCAGGCAAGGGTCCTTAGAGGGAGAAGCTGGGGAGGGGAAGGGCATAAGAACTACAGGATCACATCACTCCTGGACCCGGAGGCTGGGGTGCCTCTTCCCAAGGGCTTGTTGCACTGTGACGCTGGGCAGGAGGCGTGTGGCTGTGACCTTGTCTCTCTGTGGCACAGTATTACTGATGTTGAGTTTTTTGTTTTGTTTTGTTTTTAATATTTTATTTATTTGACAGAGAGAGATCACAAATAGGCAGAGAGGCAGGCAGAGAGAGAGGAGGAAGCAGGCTCCCTGCTGAGCAGAGAGCCTGACTCGGAGCTCGATCCCAGGACCCTGAGATCATGACCTGAGCTGAAGGCAGAGGCTTAACCCACTGAGCCACCCAGGCGCCCCAATGTTGAGTTTTTATAGCAGTGTGCTTAGGCAATGCGGCGTCCACACTGCCTGTAGCAGGATTCCCTGCTTGGCATTTCCAAAGATAAAGCGACAGCCGTGTTTTGAGTCCCAAATACCACATATGCCCAGATATAAGGTAGTCTGAATTACATTGTGACCCCATTCCCACTTTTAAGGTTCTCTCCCTGCTCAAAAGGGTTTCTCTTTAAGATTTTATTTATTTGAGAGAGTGCCTGTGGTGGCGGGGGGGGGGGGGGGGGGGGGTTGCGTTGCAGGGAGTAGAGAGAAAGGGAGGAGGAGAAAATCAACTCCCCACTGAGCGGGGAGCCTGATGCAGGGATCTTACAACCCCTAAGACCTGACCTGAGCCAAAACCAGGAGTCAGATGCTTACAACTGTGCCACCCAGGTGCCCCTGCTCAAAAGGTTTTTGATTAACCTAAGTTTATAGGACTTTTGGGATATAGGTGAAATACTTCAATGTCTATTAATATTTATGTATTACAAACATATTTAAAACCACATTAGCGTGCCTGGGTGTCAGTGGGTTAAAGCCTCTGCCTTCGTCTCAGGTCATGATCCCAGGGTCCTTGGATCGAGCCCTGCATCGGGCTCTCTGTTCAGCGGGGAGCCTTCTTCCCCCTGCCTCCCTCTCTCTCTGCCTGCCTCTCTGCCTACTTGTGATCTCTGTCAAATAAATAAATAAAAATCTTAAAAAAAAATAAAACCACATTAAAACAAAACATTGATTAAGAACTAGTGCTTTTCGGGGGGCCTGGGTGGCTCAGTCAGTTAAGCATCTGCCTTCAGCTCAGGTCATGATCCCAGGGTCCTGGGTTCACACCCCATTTCCAGGCTCTCTGCTCAGTGAGGAGCCTGCTTCTCCCACTGCCTCTGCTGCTCTCCCTGTTTGTGCTCTCTTTTTCTATCAAATAAATAAAATCTTAAAAAAAATAAAAAGAGCTAGTGCTCTTCTCCATTCACCCTTCATAAAATAATTTTACTCAAATTCATCACAAAATGTTTTACAGGGTCTTGGTCTCCAGCTGTCCCAAACCCCTTCCAATGTGGCTTTTAAGAGAACGTAGCTTTCTTTCCCTTCCATGGCATATGGTTGGTGATCCAGGCATGAGAATCTATGTTTGGCCAGAAATGTAGCCCACATGGTCAATTACATCACATTAAGACTTTTGGTCTTTGTATTTCTCTAGTAGGTGTGTTCTGTGATGATATAGCATACTGATTTTTATTTATTTATCTTTAAAGATTTTATTTGTTTATTTGAGAGAGAGATCGCAAGAGGGGGTACTGGTGGCTGAAGGAGAGGGAGAAGCAGGCTCCCTGCTGAGCAGGGAGCTGGCTGTGGGGCTAACTCATTAGATGGTGTGATCAGGACCCCAGGAAAAAGAATTAAATCTGTGTTAAATTTCCCTGTGCTTTTTCGGTTTGGTTTTGTTTTCTTCACCAAGCCCAAAGGGGGGAATCTCCATCCATGTTAAAAACGAACATTGGGAGGGGGAGGAGCAAGATGGCGGAGAAGTAGCAGCTGAGACGACATCAGGTAGCAGGAGATCAGCTAGATAGCTTATCAAACCATTGCGAACACCTACAAATCCAACGGGAGATCGAAGAGAGGAAGAACAGCAATTCTGGAAACACGAAATCGACCACTTTCTGAAAGGTAGGACCGGCGGAGAAGTGAATTGAAAGCGACGGGAGGATAGACCACGGGGGAGGGGCCAGCTCCCGGCAAGCGGCGGAGCCACGGAGCACTAAATCGGGACTTTTAAAAGTCTGCTCCACGGAGGGACAACGCTCCAGAGGCTAAACTGGGGTGAAGCCCACGCGGGGTCAGCGTGGCCCCAGGTCCCGCAGGGTCACAGAAGGGTGTCTGAGTGTCGCAGAGCTAGCAGGTATCGGAGCGGGAAGCCGGCTACAGAGACAGAGCCGAAGAGTGAGCTCTCAGCTCGGGGTTACCTTGAACCGGTCGCAGGCTGGGTGAGCTCGGAGCACGGCCAGAGGCGAGGGATATGGGAGTAGCTGGGGCTTTTCTCTGAGGAGTGGAGCCCCGAATCTCAGCTCTTCCGGGCCGGAGACAGGGAGGCCGCCATTTTCATTCCCGTCCTCCGGACTCTACGGAAAGCGCTCAGGGAACAAAAGCTCCCGAAAGCGAAACCGAGCGGATTACTCAGCCCGGCCCCTGGTAAGGGCGGTGCAGCTCTGCCTCGGGCAAAGACACTTGAGAAGCACTACAACAGGCCCCTCCCCCAGAAGATGAAAAGAAATCCAGCCAAGACCAAGTTCACTTAACAAGGAGAGCAGCGGAACTCCAGAGGAGGAGAAAGCAAAGCAGGGAATTCATGGCTTTATCCCCATGATTCTTTAGTCTTGCAGTTAATTCAATTTTTTCTCTAAAGGGCATTTTCCTAGGGTCTTTGCCACCCTTTTAGTATTTTATTTGCTCCTTCATATAATCTTATCTGGAAAAAATGACAAGGCGGAAAAACTCACCACAAAAAAAAGAACAAGAGACAGTACCAAAGGCTAGGGACCTAATCAATACAGACA